>BOPP01000014.1:12709804-12723636 GCA_017312745.1 Gryllus bimaculatus | reverse complement strand
ACGGGTGACGATGGGGTAGTAGGTGGTTGGATGGTTGGAGCGGGAGCGAGGCTTTATGGATTACATGGAGTAGGGAGAAGGATGGTTAAACTAACATTTACACTACGAAGTTCTGCGCACCTGTAATCCTGAAACACAATCGTTTTCACATTGAAAAGGAAAACTAATAGAGTAGAATTCATGACATTAAGTAAAACAATATTTTTAAAACAAATACGTTCCCTAAACGGCGACATACTTGATCGTTAATTATAAGAATTATCCTAGTAAACTATATTTCAATTTGCCTTAACACGCTTTATGGCGAAAAGACTAGTATGCAGTTTTAAGACATCATTATTGCAGTTAATCTTTCAAAAAGTGAAAAATGTAGACATTAAAATCAAATATTGGTTCATTTTATATTGAATTGTTCTCATACCGACAGGTTTCAACGTAAACAATACCAAAGTGGTATTTAGAAAATGCTTCATGGTGGTGGCGATCCGAACCTAACCTTTATAAAAAAAGCAATTAAATTACTTATGTGTTACTGATTCGCATATTGTACTCCTGTTTGACGAGCGTTCATAAAAAGCATTAAGCATTATTCTGCCAAGAAAAAAATATTAAAGTTCTTTTGCTATCTGGAATTTCACTTGAAAAAGAATCCTCTGATGAAAGGGCAATAAAATAATGTGATAGTAAAAAAGTCAAATAAAAGGGAGTTTTAGGTTACAAAAGTGTACATTGTATGTCTTTGAATTGATGGAACGAACTTACGCCGCGAAAGAAGCGCGGTGAGAATGCAAGAAGCAAAAACCAGAAAACAGAAATGCAGCATAGTGCTGAAAGGCGGTGTAGCGAGTTTCTCTAGCAGCAGCGCATTAAATGTGCTGCTTGTTACTTGGTGGATTACGAAGGAAGAGTGGAACAGGTCGTCGACATTTACTGCAACTGCTGTTGCTGCAGTGACGAACAGAATAGCGGCTCGGGAGTGAGCCAGTCGAGTTGCGTCGATGAGTCGAGTCGAGTCGAGTCGACGAGTCGAGTCGAGATGCGTCGACGAGTCGAGTCGAGATGCGTCGACGTGTTGGGGGAGTTGCGTCGACGAGTTGAGTCCAGTCGAGTTGCGTTTACGAGCTGAGTCGAGTTGCGTTGACGAGTTGAATCGAGTTGCGTCGACGAGTCGAGTCGAGGAGTCGCGTCGCGTCTAGTCGCGTTGTATCGAGTCACGTCGCGCCGGAGGTCAGCGGAATGTCGCCCGGTCACAGATGCGCACACTCGTTGCGGCCAGTTTCCTCTCCCCCCCCGCCTCGGCGAGCGCGCCGCGACCCCCCCGAGACCAACCCGTCCGCCGCCGCGCCCGCTGCCGTTCACGTCGCCGCGCCACTTGTCCCCCACGCCGCCGCCTTGCCCCCCGCCGCCGCTGCCCCCGCCGCCGCTGCCATTTCTATGTGCCCTCCCCCATGCTACAACGTTCTTCTCACTGCACTGGGCAGAGATATTTTATGAATCTACGTATCTGCCGTTCCAACGTGTCGTAGGTCGTTAGAGCCTATAATACGTGTCGTCAAGTTATATCACGTCTGAGTGGTTGTGTTCCTCCCTGCATGAACGTGGCATCGGAGCCGACCTTTACTCCTTGCGATATAATTTTCCTCTTCCATTCACGCTATGGAATATTCCTTTCTAGTGTCTCTCCAGCGAAATCACCGCCCCCAAGACGAAAAACAGATCTAGCTCTCGGGTGAGTCTCTTCGCATATGTGCTTTTCGGAGAATTAATACAAAAGTGTATTACGTTAGGCGGGGGAAGAATCAGAAGGAAAATTGTGTGTCCGTTGGCAACTTTCCAGTCGCTTCCACATGTCGATTGGTATTGATCCGCCAAAAAGCACTAATCAGAAATGCTGCACTAAATGTGCCTCCGAGCAGATGGTTGGAATTCGGCCTAATACACGATATACAAATAGTTTGTACTCCCGCCCCTTCGGCTTTTGCAGAAGACACCAATTACGCTTGATTTCTATAATGTCACTATCTGCACTCTCCCCATCTTGTTACTGTCGGAATCTCTACCATTGCCAAACGAAGAGAGTTCGTCAATGTCACAATCAATTTGAATATCAGAGTCGTATTTATATCTATTGTGAGATAGATGGTAGTGGCGATCTCGGTTCGAATCCCGCCTCGATAGATGTATTTGTATCGTCCTTTCACCCCATCATCATCATGCCTCTTCTTCAATTAAGGAGGATAATAATCCCCTGCGCGAGCAGGAGGCCCTGGCCCCAATGGAGTAACAGGTTCAGCTAAAAAAACAACACATATTACTTCTCAACATTCATCATGTCCGTTTCCTCTGCTGTTGTTATTTTAATATTCCTTTCTCTACTATAAATTCCAACTACAATTACCACTAAGATTTTACATTTCTTTAATACTTAAAATTATTATCTTACTTTCTCGCTTGTCAACCACCCCGACCCCGTCAGCTTTGAAACAGTAGCGCTTATTATTTCTACTGCCACTCCTTCCGATTCCGCTTTTGAACGCTGACGCGCACGCTACATCTTTCTTGCTCCACTTTGTTCACCTCCTATATGCCCCCCCCCTCACCGCTGCTTAAGCCTGTGCGGCGCGGGCCGGACACCATTTGTGCTACTTTTGTTTAATATAAACCTAATCTTATATTTTAATCAACGCCGTCCTAGATAGCGGTGGTTAATGCTGAAGAAGGAAATTTAAGACGAGACATTTGAGCGTAAGCATTGGGGTCCACTTGTGGCATCAAACTTAAAGAACTTAGGGAAGAAAATATGTGAGGATGGGCGAGGAAATATTCAATTTTATCTTCTGTACGTTCGTTTCCTTCTCTCAAATTGGCGTCTTCCTATTTTTGAAGTTTATAGAAAGCCTATCAGATAATCACAATTGAAAGTAATTTTCTAGTGCTGGGAAAACTCTTTTTCAAAGCAAATTTGTTTTTGATTTCTATGTCTTTTTATCACGAATTATTCTAGAAACATTTTTTTTTCTTTAATTTCGAAACTACATGCGCTGCATTGTTCTGGTTGATTTTCGTGTGTGTTTTCTCAGCTGGATATTTCATTTCGTTTTGCAGTTGTAAATGAACTTTCCTCTGCAATATTAATTGCATTAAGTCCACATGTATCTTTCTTTTATTCAAATACTATGCATTTACTAGTATTTATTCTTCTTTGTCTTGTGATTTAGAAAAATATTTGTGCCCTTTTATTCAACGTTTCCTGAAACAATTCTCGAATGCGTTTATGTTCAAGCTTTTTACTCGTAGAAAATATTAAAATAAAATAAAAGAACCAGTTTTAGTGAATTTTTTCTTCTCTCATTTAAGGTTGATACTTTTATTCAGAGTTTAACAGCCATTCCTCACCTGCTCTGTCTTCCTTTCTGTCCTGTATGCACCTTTCTCCCGGCTCTTTTCTTATGTTGGAATACTTGATTTCCTGTAGCAGGTTTTTTACTCTTAACGTTCTATTCATCCCTATGGCAAACTATCATTCCCATATGACAGCCAAACAGTATTTTCGCCATTCATCTTGTCTTCTCTTTCCAAGCCCGTGATACTGTTAGCTAATTTGAATACGAGTGTGCATATCATATTTTCTTCTTACATCCGATTGAAAAACTAGACATTTGATCTTACGCAAGAGAAGATGTTTTTTTAAACAAAAAATTACATTTTGACTATAGCTTTGGGTTCCCGTTGAGAACTTCCATAAATGGGACTTCTACGTTCTGAGGAATACTCACGGATTCCAGCGTATAGCTTTTCAAGTAATCGCTCTATCTCTCATCTCTCCTCTTTCATACCAAACATTTCTATGCAATGCCCTTTTCACTGCTGCTTTAGTCTCTTCTTTGAGCAGGCCCCCCTCCCTCGCTTCGCTTCGCCGCCCTCCAGCTGGGCGGAGATAAAATTACGCACGGATCGGCACAAGCATTACCGCGCTTCCTTCTTAATAGCTCTTCCGCGCCACACCGCGCTCGCTGGCTCTGCTCGACGCCCGCCCCTCCTCACACCGCTCCCTCCTCCACCCCCCACAACCTACCTCATCGCACCGTCCCCCCCTCTCGCCCCCTCCGGCCCGCCCCTCCCCTCCCTACCTCTCCCGCCCCCACCCCTTCCTGCCCTTTCTCGCCACTCCCACCCAGTCTCGGGCCATCTCCGTCCATCCCCTCCTCTCTCCGCCCTTCCACCCTTCCGCCCCTCCTTTCAATCTTCGCCCCACTCATTCCTTCCCAACCCTCTCACCCTTCCCCTCCTCGCCCTCCCCGCAATCTCGCCACACGAGCCGCGCTGTGGAACGCTGGCGCCGCATGGAATCCCACTTCCAGGACTGACACCCATGCAGCCTCAGCGGCATTTCGAATTTTGATTTTACACTCGAATTACGGGCACGAGGATAATTCGCGCTCTTAATGCCTTAATGTTGTCTCTATGCATGTGTTATCCGCACTAATTCAAAAGAATGAGGCTGTCACAGCTAAGACGTTCGGATGCTTCAAAAAGGTGTCTGACATCTCATGAGTTTCTTGGGAAAATTCAAAGTTGTCAAACAATGTGTTCACCTTCGCGAAAAGATGGATAAGTGTCAATTGTCATTTTTGTTTATCTGGAAAACACTTCAAATATTGGAGCGACTTGTACTCCCCCTCCATCATAAAAAAGCTAAACATGTTTATTCACTTAAAATATTTTCATTAATATAAAAGCCATTATCAGTTCTTGTGCATTTTGCATCAATTTGGATAACTTACATGGCAATTGCTAGAAGCAGACCAAAAAATGATTTTCATGTTTCCTTGAATAATTATTGATTATTTGAAAGATATCCTTAGCCATACTCACTTTTCACGAAGCAACACTGGCGTTCGATTGTCAGCCGAGCAAATATATTGTGCGCTTCCTTAACAAAGTTCCGTATTTATTACTGTGTGACCGATGAGAAAACCATCTAGGTAAGCATACCCGTAGATACAGGTGAAGAGATATCTTCTACAACCCCGTACAATCCTTTATCCATTGACCGAGAGGCTGGGGATCACGCTTGGTCGCCCAGCCCTACTATAGTGGGCTGTCGACCCAAGAACAGAACAGTTTGAGACGACACATTTTTGTACATCGCTCAATAATTGTTGTCCGAGTCAGATTACAGAGACCTCGTCACTGGAGGGAACTTGAGAAACCGTCTGTCAGAATAACAAGTATTAGTCATTCCATAAAGATTAAGTAATTTCTGCCACAATTCATTTAATTATCTCGTAACTCCTTATTCACAGTTAATGAAGAATATTCAGCACCACAATTAGTGTAGAAAAAAAACAATTTACAGCAAATTCTAACTGAATGCTTTAACAACTTGGTCTTCCCTGCCGCGTAATTAAAACTCGGGGGGTCCAGTGGCAGCAAGCGCTCGCGCATTATGCCATCAGTGCCAATGAGCAGTCGTCGCGACGTCTGCCCGCCCTGGTGCCCCTGCCTCCGACCCAGCGACCCTGCGACCCGCGAGCGCGCGCGCAGGCCGTTGGGAGACACGAGCCACACGGCTGCCCCCCCCCCCCCCCCGCCGGCCGCTGCGCGCGCGCGCAAGCGTGATTGTGAAACGAGGCCGCCGCGCAGCGCACCCGCGCGATACTTGCCCTGCATTTACGACGCCACCCCTCTCTTTCGGTCGTCTTGGGTTTCATCCTTACGTGACTGCGCGATGACACGCCACTAATTAGTACTGTCAGTTAGCGTTCATTGCGGTGCTAATCAGTATGAAGTAGTGGAAGCATGAACTCGTGAATATGAGACAGTGACTCCGGAAATGTGGAGCAGTTATCCTTAGGATTTCTATACTCACTCAGAAAATTCTATCACTACCTTTCATTAGTATACAAGACAACTTCTGTCCTCTCAACACCTCTCCAGATTTTCTTGCTCTTTAAAAATGGATTGTTCATTTCACTCATAAAGCATTTAGTATATTCCATACTAAATATGCTTCTTTACATATTGTAGGTTATTTTGAAAAAATTCAAAATTGTTAAAACATAATTGTTATATATTAAAATGATGAAAATTTTCAAATGCATCATACAATCTCCTAATAACGTTTAAGGCAATTCCGGAAATTCATTTCCTATTCGCTTTGCAAATACCAAACTTCCGGAGACTCGGAGCTCGGAAAATATCACGGATTCGGATGTTATTCCGGCAAAAAACACAATTTCTCTTTTTATTGTTTTTCATATTACATGCCTTCTCGACAGTCTTCCCGTATTCTCGAGTTCTCTTGCCTTATTTCGCAATAAAAAGAGGCTCTTTTAGATAAACAGACGAAACGCGAAAATGATCGCTAGTCAAGTCTCTGAGCCATACCAGAGCCAAATTCGGATGTTACATCAAACAGTAGCCCCCTGGGTACTCACACGAGTCACGCACCCCTTGCAGGCCCGTAAAACAGAGACGGGCAGAGTCGTTTAGACCGATCCGCCCGAGCAAACGGTTCGCATTGGGGATATCTTCCGCATTTCCGCATTTTAAATTTGATGCTCGTTGGCGCGCCTGTCTCGTATTCGTACCTGGAAGTTGCAGGCACGAGCCATAACACGCGAAGAGCAGAGCCTCGGCCAGGCTCGCGCGGCGCGGCGGCCCGGCGTCGGCGTGCTCTTGCTTCTGCCGTCATCGCGCCGTTCCGCGAGCCACTCATTCCGCGACGCGCCGGAGCCGCGAGTGTCGCGCTGAATCTCGCCGCGAGCCGAGGCTTGCGCCGACAAGCCCCTCATTTCCTCCGCCTCCTTCCCGCATATGATACGTCTCCCGTGTCCCGTAAATGCCATGATGTTACGGGTGCACCATCTGTACCTCTAATCACTGTTCAACCCCACAAAGCATCTCATTTAACTACTGAACTTGGCATTTTCTAACAGCGCCTTACTTTTTATATTAACTTGACATTTTCTGCCATAAGTAAGGAGTAATCGTAAAAGACAAACAAAGCTCTTTACGAAATACTATGATTTGCAGTATCTGTATTCCTCTAGATGATGTATATACTTATCTTCCCCTGACCTAGTTTATTTTCTCGCAATAAATTAACTTAATTTGCTTTCCTTTTGTATACTTTTGTATTTGTATCTATTGACATTAGTACTGTTCAATATCACTCTGACATCCTGTGCATTACCATTACTTCTACCAAGTACAGTACACTTACCTTACAGTTACAATGACAGTACTTAATGAATTGACAGTATATGTACAGTAGTCTTACCGTAGTAGATTACAGTATATATACCAGTATATTAAAGTATATTACAGTTATATTACAGTACTTATTACGGTATCATTACAGTAAATTACACGTAGATTCAGTAGAGTTGCAGATAGATTACCAGTTACCTTACAGTCACAGTATAGAACCATACAGTTACACGTTACAAGTAGAGTACATGTAGAAGTACAATCTACTGACCATTCTCAACAACATCCAGAGTGAAAACTTTTTCATGCGTAGGGTACGGATATCAATAAGGTCAGTCCAAACACACTGTCGTGTCAACATTTATCATCGTCACCATTTGGCAGTCACCACATTCCGCCTTGGCGTCTTGAGCGTAAGCGCGCTCGCTTTGCGCGGCTGTCTCCGCATTCCCCTTAAATCTCCCTTCCCCAAATCGCAAATCTCTCGCTCCTAAATATGCCGCTTCGACCTTCAAATGGCTTCCAGCCTCCGCCCTCGCCCCTCGTCTTCCGCAGTGCGACGCGCTAAATAACTCCCAGTGAGTCAATTTACAAACGCGGACGGAATGTCGCGCGGCCCTGGCTGTTAAAATTTCATCGAACCGGCATCGGCCGAGTCGGGAAGTAGCACCTTGCTGGCAAACGCACAGTTGTCTCACAGTGCATCCGCCCTTTCCTTACTGCTTCCTTAGAAATGCGTGCATTAAAGAACATCGCTTCTCCTTCTTCAATCTGGAGTTTATAATTCCGTGCTTACTAAAGCTCAAACGTTTTTCACTTTAAAATGATTTGTGTGGATGTTTTTCTACATTTTTTCTTGTGCTTTTTGTGCGTATCACACTTCCCACTTTATTAATACCAATCGAAAAGTAATATCATATTCTCGCTTACGTTTCTTTACCACCTTCTTACCAGGAGTCAAACACACAATCCCGCTCCCGCGTTGTTGAAAACTTGTTACACCACGGCACCGGACACCATCACCGACCAGCCATCGCGGGCATTCGCTCGATATGATGTGACTCGAAGCTATCTCCGTCGTGCGTTACACTACAGTAGATAAGCGTAGCTCGTAATGCATCTCTGCTTCCTTCAGAATTATACGAACGGGACCCACTCCACCTACTAGACCCACTGATCTGGATTTCCCTATATGTCCACCACACCTTGACGCCTTCACACTTACGAATAAAGACAGGATAGGTACGAAGAGCTGATGAACGCGAATCTAGAAACGTTACACCGGTCTCCAGCCACACACGTACACAAGACTTAAGCGCGCGGATTCGAAATACACACTAGGGTGTTATAAACGCCATACCTAGGGCGCCAAACCATAACCTCACTGCACTATTGATACCGAACATATAATGAAAGTAAAGAGGCTTAAAGCGCTGCATTCCGAAGTTAGTGAGAAGCTAATGCTACCAGCACACATTACCACTAATTCGCAATGAATACGCGACAATCGACATGCACAACCCGCGACCCGTCAAACCGAACCCTAGGAACACGTCCACCTTAACGTGATAATCGATTTACCCAAACTACCCCAATAAACAAGTTGATACAAAGCAACCACACTTTCTGATATTATTTATGACTAAACATTTTCAAAACCTTTCAGAGAGCGTTTAACGAAAAACTTAGGATCTGTGGGCATTTGCTATACGCTTACTTTGCTCTATTAAAGAAAAGAATTTAAAATAAAAAATAAGATCTCGAACGGCTCATGGGAAAGCGAAAGCGAGACTTCCCGTGTTCGATTGAGCCTCGGGTTTGAATTTCCATTCAATCGCAAAAAGAGAGTTGTAGCTTTCGTTTTAAAATTTTCCCAGTTTCTGTAGCTGTGTGCGAAGTAAAAGTCAGCCAGCGGCAGTTTGGTAAGTTTACGAGAATGAAATACGTCATTGTCTCTCTCACCAACCAAGCTCCTGGAAGTAAAAAACTGCGCCCCTGCTCATCCGATGACACATTAGGCAAGTGCCAACAGTCGGACAGTCAATCCAAAGATGTCAAAAACGATATCATATATTTAAAGAAACAAATCGAGACTCATGAGAAACTATTTTATTACTTTGCCTGTTATATTCTCGACAAAAATAAACGGAAGTTCCTTACATTTACCAAACGAGTTCCATGTATTTACAATGAGAATATTGTTTGAAGAATTATTTTCATTAGAAAACAAGTCTCTATCTTCATATTGTTGTTTGAAGACGCCGAAAAATTCTTTGATCATTTGCCATTTCCCGAACCGAACGTGCTTCTAAATGACCTCCTCGCAAAAATTATTTGTGAGTACTTCCTCTAATCCCTGTCAGTAAAAAAATCAACAAAAATTGAGAGCCATTGTTCATATCAAAATTTTTGAACATGAGACTCTCTCTTCTGTAAATTACCCCCCAACATGAATATCCGTTTCAAATTCGCAGTAGCTTCTAGTTCCGTCAAGTCGACCCAAGAATATCAATTTTATGAAAATAAGCTGTGTTACCGTTTAGGTTACGCAGTAGGTACGAGTCTATATCGGACTTCATAAGTTAAAAAAATACTATACATTTTTTTCTCTTGCAACCATTTTGATGACAACTTATAAGCAACCGATAAAATACTTCAGGCTGAATTGAAGCCTGGTCAAATAATGTAATCCAGTTGAGATGGCGTAATTCGTTGTTGCAGTTGCAATTATCCTTTCATCCTTTTGCTATACATTGACAAAACAATATTATTTTCGAAGAGTGAACCTTAGCAATTGACCAGTATCAAATGTCCGAAATAATGCTTTTAATAACCGGTTTAACATTGCACCGCACTGAAAAACTTGCCTGCGTCAATGTATTCTGCATTACATTACCTCTCTAAGCCACCCGGACTCTTGTTACGTTTATAGCTGAACGATTTTCGGCCTGACGCTGAGCTTCCATCTCGCGCTCATTGCACGTCTATTCTGTTATTGTCTACGAGCCGCAGAGACCAAGAGCGTGACTTGGGTTGCGCCTCTATCCTCGCCTCCCCCGCCCTCCGCCCTTCTGGATGCGGCGCCCCGCCGCCCTGCGCCCGCCGCCGACACGCCCCAGTCGCATCGGGATTATTTTATTTGCTTCTGTCCTCGCCGAGCCCCATCCTTCGAGCAGCTTAATTTAATCATGTATTATGTATACGGGTACGAAGCTTCACTCCCGTCCTTCATCTGTTTGGTGCGCATTTATTTCCGTGCGCACTGTGTGGCCTGCATGAACAGCTTCTGTGTTCTGGTTCACGCCCCACACCCCAAGAGTAAGGCGTTCGCGTCTGGTAAGAGTGGTGCCAGGCGGTTTCTTTCTGTTCCTAAGCCTATTGGAGATCGCTTTAGAATTGGAAATAATGCGGTTACCCTTCACTTCTTTGACATAAGAAACTGATTTCCCGCCTTCTTATCCGAGATTATATCGTCTTCGCTGCCCACGTTTTGGCGCCTTTTGCTGGCCTAACTGGAGTTGATCTTAGCAGCAATGCCCGGATCTCTGAAGCCAAGCGTCCAATTACTTCATTTCCAATAATCGTTATTTCTTGTCATTTTCGCAAGCGCCCGAACATAGTCCATATACTACTGCCGCTATAATCAAAAGCGAACGCTCAAGAAACTGTTACGCTTGGCGCATATATCATTACTATGACATATTCGCCGGCCATGCAACATTTTCATTTCAGCATTCACAACACCCGACTGGTTTCGTGCCAGCAGGCACAATAACTATGGTTCTTCCGACAATACATAGTGTTCACAGCGATCTCGCTGAACAGATCCGCATCCAATTTCTCTTTAGTATACGTTTCTCGCGTCAAAGACTAAATAAGGACTGAATTTATTTGTGATTGATCAATCCCGTTTATAGAAAACTATTACCAATACTTGCAGCATGAACTTCCAAGTAGTGATCTAAACATACAGTGTGAGTACAGTCGTCCGATTACCAAGTGACTCATCTCCAGTAGTTTTCACACGAACCTAGCTAGTTTTCAAATTTCAATCCAATGCTAAAATGTTTCCTTATAATGCGAACTTAAACAATAAGAACCTTATATTATCACTTAATTAGATTCTTCAACTGTCTACGAACTTGTAGAACTTCAGATTTCTTCTGTGAAACTCGCTAAATCTCAGTTTCCAAGAAATTGTTCATGAGTCAATAATCACAATGATAATCGAGCATTGATTATTAAAATGTCGTAAGAAGAATGTAAAAAGAAGTGAATTCTATTTTAGGAAATTGTCTGTTCTTAACTTAAACAAGCGAAAAACTAACACCAAGTCGTTCTCTGAACTCTCTTTAAATCTCGCACAGAGAAAGAAACATTCACTTACAAGGTCATCCCAATACTAATCGGAAGTTTTTAGAGATGCTCACAAGTATGGACTATTGCACGAACAGATTAGAATGTTGGCATCAGGACCTCACTGGCCAATCAGCAATGATGCTACAACTAACGTCAGGATAGAGACGTCTCATATACCAGAACGCTCCGTCGACACAATTGCACAGTTGAGACTCCGATTCGCTTTCTCCACTCGTCTGGGCATGAGAAATCGACAAGACACTCGAGGAACAGCGACATGAAGCGTCCAACCACAGCGCGCACGCTGCCCGCCCTCGCACGCCCCAGCTGCGCCCCCACCGCGACGCACCAGTACTGACACCACCCGCGCGCCGCAGCTCCGCGGTCGATCGGCCGCCGCCGCCGCTTGACCGCGCCCCTGGTGGCTCATCGCGCTCTCCTTGCACGCGTGTTTCGTTTACTATTAATTCCGTTTGGGCTTCAGTTCCTGCGAGGTAACATGACCCTTCCTCCTTAATTTGTGGCTCGCGGCTGTGATGTGGTCCGTTCCGACCTCAGAGCTGAGCACTTAACTGCTCGGGGACGGTAACGCAGAAGCGCCGACCGCCGCCGCAGTCGCTGTATTGTTCAGTGTTGCGGTGTAAAAGTCTCAATGGTGGCCTGACACCTGTTTGCTCAGGGCACCCCCACTACCCGCGCGGCTGGCATGTTCTTTGAACGGCGCTAGTCATCGTAGGCGTTCAAAAAAAGGAAAAGCAAATAGACATTAGGAATTTTCTATGACAATGTGGCATACTTTTCTATTGAATTTCGTTTCTCGTTCTTTGAATGCAGTCATTCCATTCCACATCCCAATCTTAATATTTTAATGTTCTTGCAATTTATTTTTAGGTGCTTAATCCCATTAGACATTCTCATATCTCACTGCACCTACTACACATTGTGCGCTTCTTTAATTGTTAAGTTGTATTCCACATGCTATAACTGCTCCGCTGGTTTTTAGATGACCTTAAAGGCATTCGTAGTCCTATTTGCTAACCATCAGGTTTGCGAGCAATTGGCTTCAGCACTGATACATCTACACACCCTCTATGCAGAATCTATCCTCAATTCTCCTGAAAATTCTCATCAACAACATTGTAAAATAAACAACTGAATGTACACTGGCCACGGAAGCTAAATGCTGAAAAACATTATTAATTTGATACAAAGTCAACAGCAGGCTAGAGAGCGAGTGAAGGGCCAGCAATGAATTTATGGTTACCACCACCGTCCCTCTTCTATTACGTTGTACCTATGCATCTCAAACAAAAAACAGCCGTCTGCACTCTTTAATTAAGTGCCTAGGGAGAAAGTAAAGTAGAGAGATAAATCCATAATGTGTTGCGGAAAGGTGACAGGCTAAGCAACTACAAAATTCCACAATCATCTAGTGATTTATTAATTAGATGTAGCATCAAGAAGACATGCCAGGTAGCAACAGATTGTCAAAAGAAAGTATCTGCACTATTGCAGTAAAGTGATACGTACTTTTGGTATGTCCGAAACAAGCAGAAGGAATTGCGACTCTACGAACTCTACGTTTCTGCCCTAGCATCTTTCGGTTTATACATGAGTATTTCAAGTGAAACATCTGTGTTAGATTCCTCGTCACCGATCGACTTTACCCTTCACAGCCAGTCCTCGATCCCGCGTAATAGCAAAAGACGCACCCCATTAAAGTCTACAATTCTAGCTAACATAATAATAATTAGAATATCAAAACATGTTGAATACATTGTAGCAACATGTTTAATGTGAGGGTATTGAGAAAATAAAATTGCATGTAGTTGAAACCCAGGGCAAACATTTCTGCACACATTATACAGAATGTAACGCAATGGTCGCGTAGTGTTTGCCGTTACATACGGCTATATCATAAGCTGTAAAGTCATTCATTATTTTACTCTGTATTAAATCTGTTTGATTCGAGGAGAGGGTTTATACTTTATCAGCACACTAACGACAGTTTTGTATATGTCAAATTTCTTCCAATTGTACGAAATCAAATGGCCTTTCCTTGGCGTATTAAGAGATATGGTAATAAGTAAGAATTTAGTCGAGCTGAGAACAGACTATACGAGAGGTTGCGTTCGGGAAATGGAAAGCAGACGACAGCGAGGAGCAGCCATCGGAAGGAGCTCCTGAGACGGAGCAAAGGCCTGCCGCCAGCCCCCAGCCCGGCGGGCGGGCGCGGGCGGGGCCCGAGCGGGGTGGCG
>BOPP01000014.1:12688347-12705265 GCA_017312745.1 Gryllus bimaculatus | reverse complement strand
GCCGGCGGGGGGGGGGGGGGGGCAGCCGTGTGGCTCGTGTCTCCCAACGGCCTGCGCGCGCGCTCGCGGGTCGCAGGGTCGCTGGGTCGGAGGCAGGGGCACCAGGGCGGGCAGACGTCGCGACGACTGCTCATTGGCACTGATGGCATAATGCGCGAGCGCTTGCTGCCACTGGACCCCCCGAGTTTTAATTACGCGGCAGGGAAGACCAAGTTGTTAAAGCATTCAGTTAGAATTTGCTGTAAATTGTTTTTTTTCTACACTAATTGTGGTGCTGAATATTCTTCATTAACTGTGAATAAGGAGTTACGAGATAATTAAATGAATTGTGGCAGAAATTACTTAATCTTTATGGAATGACTAATACTTGTTATTCTGACAGACGGTTTCTCAAGTTCCCTCCAGTGACGAGGTCTCTGTAATCTGACTCGGACAACAATTATTGAGCGATGTACAAAAATGTGTCGTCTCAAACTGTTCTGTTCTTGGGTCGACAGCCCACTATAGTAGGGCTGGGCGACCAAGCGTGATCCCCAGCCTCTCGGTCAATGGATAAAGGATTGTACGGGGTTGTAGAAGATATCTCTTCACCTGTATCTACGGGTATGCTTACCTAGATGGTTTTCTCATCGGTCACACAGTAATAAATACGGAACTTTGTTAAGGAAGCGCACAATATATTTGCTCGGCTGACAATCGAACGCCAGTGTTGCTTCGTGAAAAGTGAGTATGGCTAAGGATATCTTTCAAATAATCAATAATTATTCAAGGAAACATGAAAATCATTTTTTGGTCTGCTTCTAGCAATTGCCATGTAAGTTATCCAAATTGATGCAAAATGCACAAGAACTGATAATGGCTTTTATATTAATGAAAATATTTTAAGTGAATAAACATGTTTAGCTTTTTTATGATGGAGGGGGAGTACAAGTCGCTCCAATATTTGAAGTGTTTTCCAGATAAACAAAAATGACAATTGACACTTATCCATCTTTTCGCGAAGGTGAACACATTGTTTGACAACTTTGAATTTTCCCAAGAAACTCATGAGATGTCAGACACCTTTTTGAAGCATCCGAACGTCTTAGCTGTGACAGCCTCATTCTTTTGAATTAGTGCGGATAACACATGCATAGAGACAACATTAAGGCATTAAGAGCGCGAATTATCCTCGTGCCCGTAATTCGAGTGTAAAATCAAAATTCGAAATGCCGCTGAGGCTGCATGGGTGTCAGTCCTGGAAGTGGGATTCCATGCGGCGCCAGCGTTCCACAGCGCGGCTCGTGTGGCGAGATTGCGGGGAGGGCGAGGAGGGGAAGGGTGAGAGGGTTGGGAAGGAATGAGTGGGGCGAAGATTGAAAGGAGGGGCGGAAGGGTGGAAGGGCGGAGAGAGGAGGGGATGGACGGAGATGGCCCGAGACTGGGTGGGAGTGGCGAGAAAGGGCAGGAAGGGGTGGGGGCGGGAGAGGTAGGGAGGGGAGGGGCGGGCCGGAGGGGGCGAGAGGGGGGGACGGTGCGATGAGGTAGGTTGTGGGGGGTGGAGGAGGGAGCGGTGTGAGGAGGGGCGGGCGTCGAGCAGAGCCAGCGAGCGCGGTGTGGCGCGGAAGAGCTATTAAGAAGGAAGCGCGGTAATGCTTGTGCCGATCCGTGCGTAATTTTATCTCCGCCCAGCTGGAGGGCGGCGAAGCGAAGCGAGGGAGGGGGGCCTGCTCAAAGAAGAGACTAAAGCAGCAGTGAAAAGGGCATTGCATAGAAATGTTTGGTATGAAAGAGGAGAGATGAGAGATAGAGCGATTACTTGAAAAGCTATACGCTGGAATCCGTGAGTATTCCTCAGAACGTAGAAGTCCCATTTATGGAAGTTCTCAACGGGAACCCAAAGCTATAGTCAAAATGTAATTTTTTGTTTAAAAAAACATCTTCTCTTGCGTAAGATCAAATGTCTAGTTTTTCAATCGGATGTAAGAAGAAAATATGATATGCACACTCGTATTCAAATTAGCTAACAGTATCACGGGCTTGGAAAGAGAAGACAAGATGAATGGCGAAAATACTGTTTGGCTGTCATATGGGAATGATAGTTTGCCATAGGGATGAATAGAACGTTAAGAGTAAAAAACCTGCTACAGGAAATCAAGTATTCCAACATAAGAAAAGAGCCGGGAGAAAGGTGCATACAGGACAGAAAGGAAGACAGAGCAGGTGAGGAATGGCTGTTAAACTCTGAATAAAAGTATCAACCTTAAATGAGAGAAGAAAAAATTCACTAAAACTGGTTCTTTTATTTTATTTTAATATTTTCTACGAGTAAAAAGCTTGAACATAAACGCATTCGAGAATTGTTTCAGGAAACGTTGAATAAAAGGGCACAAATATTTTTCTAAATCACAAGACAAAGAAGAATAAATACTAGTAAATGCATAGTATTTGAATAAAAGAAAGATACATGTGGACTTAATGCAATTAATATTGCAGAGGAAAGTTCATTTACAACTGCAAAACGAAATGAAATATCCAGCTGAGAAAACACACACGAAAATCAACCAGAACAATGCAGCGCATGTAGTTTCGAAATTAAAGAAAAAAAAATGTTTCTAGAATAATTCGTGATAAAAAGACATAGAAATCAAAAACAAATTTGCTTTGAAAAAGAGTTTTCCCAGCACTAGAAAATTACTTTCAATTGTGATTATCTGATAGGCTTTCTATAAACTTCAAAAATAGGAAGACGCCAATTTGAGAGAAGGAAACGAACGTACAGAAGATAAAATTGAATATTTCCTCGCCCATCCTCACATATTTTCTTCCCTAAGTTCTTTAAGTTTGATGCCACAAGTGGACCCCAATGCTTACGCTCAAATGTCTCGTCTTAAATTTCCTTCTTCAGCATTAACCACCGCTATCTAGGACGGCGTTGATTAAAATATAAGATTAGGTTTATATTAAACAAAAGTAGCACAAATGGTGTCCGGCCCGCGCCGCACAGGCTTAAGCAGCGGTGAGGGGGGGGGCATATAGGAGGTGAACAAAGTGGAGCAAGAAAGATGTAGCGTGCGCGTCAGCGTTCAAAAGCGGAATCGGAAGGAGTGGCAGTAGAAATAATAAGCGCTACTGTTTCAAAGCTGACGGGGTCGGGGTGGTTGACAAGCGAGAAAGTAAGATAATAATTTTAAGTATTAAAGAAATGTAAAATCTTAGTGGTAATTGTAGTTGGAATTTATAGTAGAGAAAGGAATATTAAAATAACAACAGCAGAGGAAACGGACATGATGAATGTTGAGAAGTAATATGTGTTGTTTTTTTAGCTGAACCTGTTACTCCATTGGGGCCAGGGCCTCCTGCTCGCGCAGGGGATTATTATCCTCCTTAATTGAAGAAGAGGCATGATGATGATGGGGTGAAAGGACGATACAAATACATCTATCGAGGCGGGATTCGAACCGAGATCGCCACTACCATCTATCTCACAATAGATATAAATACGACTCTGATATTCAAATTGATTGTGACATTGACGAACTCTCTTCGTTTGGCAATGGTAGAGATTCCGACAGTAACAAGATGGGGAGAGTGCAGATAGTGACATTATAGAAATCAAGCGTAATTGGTGTCTTCTGCAAAAGCCGAAGGGGCGGGAGTACAAACTATTTGTATATCGTGTATTAGGCCGAATTCCAACCATCTGCTCGGAGGCACATTTAGTGCAGCATTTCTGATTAGTGCTTTTTGGCGGATCAATACCAATCGACATGTGGAAGCGACTGGAAAGTTGCCAACGGACACACAATTTTCCTTCTGATTCTTCCCCCGCCTAACGTAATACACTTTTGTATTAATTCTCCGAAAAGCACATATGCGAAGAGACTCACCCGAGAGCTAGATCTGTTTTTCGTCTTGGGGGCGGTGATTTCGCTGGAGAGACACTAGAAAGGAATATTCCATAGCGTGAATGGAAGAGGAAAATTATATCGCAAGGAGTAAAGGTCGGCTCCGATGCCACGTTCATGCAGGGAGGAACACAACCACTCAGACGTGATATAACTTGACGACACGTATTATAGGCTCTAACGACCTACGACACGTTGGAACGGCAGATACGTAGATTCATAAAATATCTCTGCCCAGTGCAGTGAGAAGAACGTTGTAGCATGGGGGAGGGCACATAGAAATGGCAGCGGCGGCGGGGGCAGCGGCGGCGGGGGGCAAGGCGGCGGCGTGGGGGACAAGTGGCGCGGCGACGTGAACGGCAGCGGGCGCGGCGGCGGACGGGTTGGTCTCGGGGGGGTCGCGGCGCGCTCGCCGAGGCGGGGGGGGAGAGGAAACTGGCCGCAACGAGTGTGCGCATCTGTGACCGGGCGAGTGACTCGATAGCAACGCGACCTAGAAGCGGAGCGACTGCTCGAGTCGACTCGTCGACGCCCAAACTGCGACTCGATCGATGTCGATGGGCAACTCAACGATCGATCGACTCGACTCATCGACGCGCAATCTCGACTCAACGTCGTCAACGGCAACTCGAACTGGACTTCACTCGTCGAGCGCAACTCTCACCACGTCAAACGAGTCTGCGAACTCGACTCGTGAGAACTACTCGATCGTCGACGCAAACTCGACTGGCTACTCCCGGCCGGTATGCTGTTCGTCACTGGCAGGAAAAGCAGTGAGTAAATGTCGACGACCTGTTCCACCTTTCTTCGTAAACTCCAGCAAGTAACAAGGCAGCAATTTAATGCGGGCTAGACTGCTAGAGAAACTCGCTGCACGCGCTTTCGCACTATGCTGGCATTTCTGTATCTTGATCTGGTTTTTGCTTCTTGCATTCTACGGCGCTTGTTGCGCGTAGTTGAGTTCATAATCAAATGTATATACGAATTTACACTTTTGTAATTGAAAATCCTTTTATTTGATCTTTTTTACTATACATTATTTTTATTGTCTTCATCAGAGGACTCTTTCTTATCAGTGAGAATTTGTAGAATAGCAAAAAGAACTTTAATATTTTTTTTTGGCAGATATAATGCTTTAATGCTCTTTTATGAACGCTGGGTCAAAACAGAGTCCCAATATGGAATGCATAACACAAAAGTGATTTAATTGCCTTGTTTTTAAAAGGTGTAGGTTCGGAATCGCACCACATGAAGCATTTCTAATATCAAGGTTGGTATTGTCTTACGTTGAGAAACCTGTCGTATGAGAAGAACAATTCAAATAAATGAACCAATATTTTATTTTAATGTCCTACATGTCCATTTTTCACTTTTTGAAGAGAGGTAACTGCAATAGATGATGTTTAAAAACTGCATACTAGTCTTTTGCGCCATAAGCCGTGTTAAGACAAATTGAAATATTAGGTTTAATAGGATAAATGTCTGGTGATAATTAAACGACCAAGTGATGGTCATATTTAGGGATACGTATTTGTTTTAAAAAGATTGTTTTACTTAATGTCATGAATTGCTATCTCTATTAGTTTTCCTTTGGGGAAATGTGAAAAACGACATGTTTTTCGGATTAAGGTGCGCAGGCAACTTCGTAGGTGTAAAGTGTTAGGTTTAAAAGCCATCCTTGTCCGCTACTCCATGTAATCCATAAAGGGGCCTCGTCCGACGGCTCTCAAGCCATCAAGCCACGCGCTGCGCGGCGCGGCGCAGAGCGTGATTGAAACGAGGGCCGCCGCGCAGCTGTGTCCCATGGCATTTACGACGCGCACCCCTTTTTTCGGTCGTCTTGGGTTTCATCCTTACGTGCTGCGCGTGACACGCGCACTAATTAGTACTGCTTCAGTTTGCGTGCATGCGTTGCTAATCCAAGTATGAAGTAGTGAAGCATGAACTGTGAATATGAAGACAGTGACTCCCGGAAATGTGGAGCAGTTATCCTTAGGATTTCTATACACTCACTCAGAAATTGTATTCACTACTTTATTGGTATACAAGTCTGTCTCTCAACACCTCTCCATATTTTCGTTCTTTCTAAAATGGATTGTGTCATTCATATAAAAGATATAGTGCCATACTAAATATGCTTCTATACATATTGTATATTTTGAAAAAAATCAAAATTGTAAAACATAATTGTTATATATTAAATGAATGAAAATTTTCAAATGCATCGTACAACCTCCCCTTAATAACGTTTAATGCAATTTCCTAAAAGTTCCATTTCCTGATATCGTTTGTGAAATACCAAACTTCGCGAGACTCGGAGGCTCAAAAATATCACTGATGCGGTGTTTTCCGCAAAAAAAGCACAATTTCTCTTTTTATGTTTTTCATATTACATGCCCTCTCGACAGTCTTTCCCGTTTCTCGAGGTTCTCCTGCCGTTATTTCGCAATAAAAGAGCTCTTTAGATAACAGACGAAACGCGAAATGATCGCTAGTCAAGTCTCTGAGCATACCAGAGCCAAATTCGGAGGTTACGTCAACCAGGTAGCCCCGGTAACTACACAGAGTCACGCACCCCTTGCAGGCCGTAAACAGAGGACGGCGAGTCGTTTAGAGCCATCCGCAAGCAAACGGTTCGCTGGGAATATCTTCGCATTTTCCGCATTTTAAATTGAGAGATCGTTGAGCGCCGTCTCGTATTTCGTACCTGGAAGTTGGCAGGTACGAGGCCATAACACGCGAAGAGCAGGCCTCGGGCGGAGGAGGAGGAGGAGGCGGCGGCGGCGGCGGCCCGGCGTGGGGCGGTGCTCTTTCTGCCGGTCATCGCGGCCGTCGCGCGGAGCCACGTCATTCCCGCGACGCCGGAGCCGCGAGTGTCGCGCTGGAATCTCCGCCGCGGCCGGAGCTTGCGCCGAAAGCCCCGTCATTCCTCCGCCTCCCTCCCGAATGCCGTCTCCGTTTCCGTAATAGGCAGTGCTACTGGTGCACTCATCTTACTTCGATAAAATGTAACCCCACTAAAGGTATCTTATTAGCTACTGAACTTCATTTCTAACAGCGATTATTTTTTATATTAACTTGACATTTTCTTGCCATAAGTAATTACGTATGTAAAAGCAAAAGCTCTTACGAAATCTATGTATGCAGTATCTAGTATTCCTCTAGATGAATTGTATTAACTTATTTCCCCTGACCTAGTTTATTTTTCTCTCAATAAAATTAATTAATTTGTTTCCGTTTTTATACATTTTTATTTTTATCTATTTGACATTTGACTGTTCATATCACTGACATTCTGCATTACATTACATTACAGTACAGTACATTACCTTACAGTACATTGAAGTACATTACAGTACATTACAGTATATTACAGTAGATTACAGTACATTACAGTATATTACAGTATATTACAGTATATTACAGTATATTACAGTATATTACAGTAGATTACACGTAGATTCAGTAGAGTTGCAGATAGATTACCAGTTACCTTACAGTCACAGTATAGAACCATACAGTTACACGTTACAAGTAGAGTACATGTAGAAGTACAATCTACTGACCATTCTCAACAACATCCAGAGTGAAAACTTTTTCATGCGTAGGGTACGGATATCAATAAGGTCAGGTCCAACACACTGTCGTCAACATTTTATCATCGTCACCATTTGCAGTCAGCCACATCCGCCTTGGCGTCCGCGTAGCGCCTCGTTGGCGGCGCTGTCTCCGCTTCCCTTATCTCCCTTCCCCAACATCGCAATCTCTTCTAATAAGCCGCTTCGCTTCAATGGCTTCCCAGCCTCCGCACTCGCCGCCTCCTTCGCAGTGCGCGCGCTAAATGGCTCGGTGTCAATTTACAACGCGGACGGAATGTCGGCGCGGCGGCGTTAAAATTTCTCGACCGGATCGGCGAGTCGGGAAGTAGCACCTGTGGAAACCGCACAGTACATCGCCCTTCCTTTACTGCTTGTTAGATAATGCGTGATTAAATGTATAGCTTCTCCTGTTCAAATCTTGAGTTATAAATCCGTGCTTTACTACTGAAATTTTCACTTAAAATTATTTGTGCCGGTGTTTTTTTCTAGGTTCAGTATCACATTCCCCTTTATAATACAATGAAAAGTAATAATATATTCTCGTTTACGTTCTTTACACCTTTTACAGGTCTATAAACATCCCCTCCCGCGGTTGAAACTTGTTACACCAGGGCACCGACCAATCACCGACCAGCCATCGCTGTGATGTGACTCGGGAGCTCATCTCCGTCGTGGTACATACAGTAGGATAAGCGTAGCTCGTGACAGCATCTCGCTTCCTTCAGAATTAGAAGGGAGCCCAGCTCCACCTACTAGACGCCACTGATGCTGTATTCCCTTATGTCACACACTTGGACGCCTTCACAACTGGTACGAATTAAAGACAGGATTTGAGGTACAAGAGTGATGAACGGCGATCTAGGAACGTTACACCGTGTCTCCAGCACACACGTACACAAGACATAAGCAGGATTCGAACTCACAGACCATATATAACGCATACTAGGGCGCAAATACCATAATTTCCTGCACTATCTGAACCGAACAATAATGAAAGTAAGAGGGCTTAAAGGTGATTCATAGTAGTGAGAAGAGTGCTACCATGCAACAATACACTAATTCGGAATACTGCGAAATCGGAATGCAAGCCCGCGACCCGTCAAACCGAAACCGCTGGAACACGTCCACCTTAGTGATATCGATTACCCAACTTGCCCAATAAAACAAGAGGTGATACAAAGAACCACACTTTCTGATATTGTTTGTAACTAAACATTTTCAAACCTTCAGAGAGTTTAACGAAAATTGGATCTGTGGCATTTGTATACGCGTACTTTGCTCTATTAAAGAGAAGAATTTAAATAAAAATAGCATCTACGACGGCTCATGGGAAGCGAGCGAGCTTCCCGTGGTGTGAGCCTGGGTTTGATTTCCATTCAAAGCAAAAACAGAGTTGTAGCTTTCGTTTAAAATTGTCCCAGTTTCTGTAGCTGTGTTGCGAAGTAAAGGTCAGGCAGGCGGAGTTTGGTAGTTACGGAGAAGGAAATACGTCATGTCTCTCTTACCACTAAGCGTTGGAATTAAAACTGGGCCCTGTCATCGGTGACACCATTAGCAAGTCAACAAAGTCGGACAGTCAATCCAAAATGTCAAAACATACATATATTTAAAGAAAACAAAATCCGAGACGTTCATGAGAAACTATTTTTTTACTTGCCTGTGTATTTCTCGTAAAAATAAACGGAAGTTCCTTACATTTCCCAAACGAGTTCCATGTATTTATTGAAGAATATGTGTTTGAAGAATATATTTTATTAAGAAAAAAGTCTCTATCTTCAATATTGTTGTTTGAAGACGCCTAAAAAATTTTGATCATTTGCAATTTCCGAAAACCGAAAGGTCTTCGTAAATGACACCTACAAAAATTATTTGTGAGTACTTTCCTCTATCCCAGGTAATAAATCAAAAAATTGAGAGCCATTTTTCATAAAATTTTGAACATGGGGAGACTTTTTGTAAATTACCCCCCAAATCTGAATATACGTTTCAAATTCGCAGGGCTTCTAGATCCGTCAAGTCGGCCAAGGAATGTCAATTTTGATGAAAATAATCTGTACCGTATAGGTTACGCAGGTAGGTACGAGTGTATATCAGGGACTCATAAGTTAAAAGAAATACTATATATTTTTTCTCTTGCAACAGTTGTTGGATGACAACTGTAAGCAACGTAAAATTACTTCAGGCTGAATTGAAGGCCTGGTCAATAATGTAATCCCAGTTGAATTCGGAATTCGTTGTTGCAGTTTGCAAATTACGCTTTCATCCGTTTTTCTATACTTGACAAACAAGTATTATTTTCGAAGAAGGTGAACCTTAGCAATGAACAGTATCAAATGTCCGATAAGATGCTTTTAAATAACCCGTTAAACATTGCACCGACTTGAAAAAACTTGCCTGCGTCAATGTATTCTGGCTTTAGTTCTCTCTAAGCGATGCGGACTTTGGTTTCGGTTTACTGAACGATTGTGGCCTGACGCTGAGCTCCATCTCGGTCATTGGCACGTCTATTCTGTATTGTCTACCGCCCGCGAGACAAGAGCGTGGCTATGGGTGCGCGCTCTATCCTCGCCCCCCCCCCCGCCCCACCGCCCTTCTGGATGGCGCGCCCCGCCCGCCCCTGCGGTCGCCGCCGACACGCCCCAGTCGCAGCGGGTATTATTTTTTTCTTTGTCCTCGGCGAGGCCCAGTCCTTCCGAGCAGCTAATTTATTCATGTATTTGTTTACGGGTGAGAAGAGCTCCACTCCCGGTCCTTCATTGTTTGGTGCGATTTGTTCCGTGCGCACTGTGTCTGCGTGATGAACAGCTCTGTGTTCTGGTCCACGCCCCACACCCCACAAGAGTAAGGGTTCGCGTCCGGTAAGAAGTGAGTGCCAGGCGGGTTTCTTTCTGTTTCTGAGCCCTAGGTTGGATATCGGGCTTTAGAGAATGGGGGTTAAACCCTCACTTCTTTGACTATGAGGAAACTGATTTCCCCGCCTTTTATCCGAGATTTATATCGTTTCCGCTGCCCACGTTTGGCGCCTCTGCTATCCTAACTGGATTGATTAGGGCAATGCCCGGATCTGCTGAAGCCAAGGTCAGTACTTCTTTCCAATAATCGTTATTTCTTGTCATTTGCGCAAGCGCCGACATAGCATATACTACTGCCCACTATAAATCAAAGCGAACGTCAGAAAATGTACTCTTGGCGCATATATTTTATATGACATACTCGGGCAATGCAAATATTTCATTTCAGCATTCCACCAACACGCCGACTGGTTTCGTGCAGCAGGGCATCAATAACAATGGTTCTTCGGCGACAATACATAGTGTTCACAGCGGTATCTCGCTAGAACAGATCGCATACAATTTCTCTTTAGTATACGTTTGCGTCAAAAGACTGAAATAAGGCAAGCTGGAATATTTGTGATGCGTTGATAGAAAACTATTGACAATACTTGCAGTGCAACTCCAAGTAGTGCATCTAAACAATACAGTGTTGAGTAAGTCGGTCGATACATGACTACGTTTTTTAAGTAGTAGTTTTCACAAACCTAGCTAGTTTTCCAATTTCAATCCACTGCTAAAATGTTTCCTTATAATGCGATTAACAATTAAGAACCTTATATTATCATTTTAATTAGATTTTCAACTGTGGTACGACTGAGAACTTCAGATTTCTTCTGTGAAACTGCTAAATCTCAGTTTCCAAGAAATTGTTCATGAGTAATGAATCAAATGATAATGAGGCATTGGTTATTAAAATTCGTAGAAGAATGTAAAAGAAGTGAATTTATTTTAGAAATTTGTTGTTTTAACTTAACAAGCGAAAATAAACCAAGTGTTCTCTGAACTCTCCTTTAAATCTCGCACAGAGAAGAAACATTCACTTAAAGGTCATCCCAATATAATGGGAAGTTTTTAGGATGCTCAAAGTATGACATTGCAGGAAACAGATGGAATGTCTGGATCAGGACCTCACTGCCATCAGGAAGTGCTACAACTAACGTCAGAGATAGGAGACGTTCATGATACCAGAAACGCTCGTCGACACATTAGCACGTTGAGACGTCCGTTGCTTTCTCCGACTCGGGGCATGGAAATCGAAAGACATCGAGGAAGCGACATGAAGCGTCCAAACACAGCGCGCACGCTGCCCGCCTTCGACGCCCAGCTGCGCCCCCCGCGACGCACCAGGTGACCACCGCCGCCGGCAGCTCCGCGTCCACGCCGCCGCCGCCTTGACCCGCGCCGCCCGGGGTCGCGCGTCTCCTGCAGCGCGTGTTTGTTTACTATCAAATTCCGTTTGGGCTTCGGTTCCTGCGAGTAAATTACCCTTCCTCTTAAATTTGTGGCTCGCGGCTGTGTGTGGTCCGTTCCGACAGAGCGGAGCACTTACACTCGCGCGGGGGCCGGGCGAGCGCCGCGCCGCGGCAGTCGCTGTATGTGGTTCAGTGTTCGGTGTAAAGTCTCAAGGTTGGGCCTGACCACCTGTTTGCCTCGGGCGCCCCCGCTACCCGCGCGGCTGGCCATGTTCTTTGAACGGCGGCTATTCATCGTAGGCGTTCCGAAAAAAGGAGAGAAGCAAATAAAGCATTAGGGATTTTCTATGAAAATTTGGCATACTTTTCTTTTATTTCGGTTTCTCGGTTCTTTTGATGAGTCATTCCATTCACATCCCAATTTAATTATTTTGTTTTAATTTATTTTTTAGGCTAATTCATTAATCTAATGCACATCATAATACACATTTGTGGGCTTCTTTAATTGTTAATTTGTATTCCACATTATACTGCTCCGCTGGTTTTTAATGACCCGTTAAATGCATTCGTAGTCCTTTTGCTAACATAGGGTTTGGAGCCATTAGTTCAGCACTGAAGACATCTACACCTCTTGCAGAATTATGCCGTCATTCTCTGAAAATTCCTATCAAAATTGTAAGAATAAAGCAATGAATGTACACTGGCAAAAGAGGAAGCTAAATTGCTAAAAAATTTAATTAATACAAAGTCAGCCAGGTAAACAGTGAAGGGCCAGCAATGAATTATGGTTGACCACACGGTCTCTTCAGTACTGGTTGTGATGGCATCAGAAACAGCCGTGCGTCTTTAAGTAGGTGCCATAGGGGAGAGTAAAGTGAGAGAAATCCCAAATCTTCGGAAGGGTGGAAGGTAGAATACAAATTCCAAATCATAGTGATTTTTTAATTAGGAAGGTAGCTCAGAAGACACTGCAGGTTAGGAACCAAGATTGTCAAAAGAAAGTATGAATATTGCAGTAAATATACGTATTTTGTATGCCCGAAAAACGGAAGGAATTGGATCGTGAACCGACTCTACGTTTCTGCCCGTAGCATCTTCGGTTTATAATGAGTATTTCAAGTGAACATTGTGTTAGATTCTCTCGTCACCGACGACTTCACCCTTCAACAGGCAGTCCTCGATCCCCGAATAAGTGGTGAGCAAAACGCACCCCCATTAAGTATACAATTCTAGCTAAAATAATAATAATTAGAATACTCAACATGTTAATACATGTAGCAACATGTTAATGTGAGGTATTGAGAAAATAAAATTGGGTAGTTGAACCCAGGCAAACATTCTGCACACGTTATACAGGATGGTAACGCGTGGGTGGCGTAGTGTTTGCGGTTACATACGAGTATATCATAAGCTGTAAAGTTTTCATTATTTTCTCTGTATTAAATCTGTTTGATTCAGGAGAGGGGTGTTAGTACTCTTATCAGCACACTAACGAAGTTTTGTGTCAAAGATTTCTTCCAAATTGTACGAAAACAAATGGCGGCCTTTCCTTGGCGTATTAAGAGGGATGGTAATAATTGAAGATTAGTCGAAAGCGAGAACAGACTATCGAGAGGTTGCGTGTCGGAGGAAATGGAAAGCCAACGACAGCGAGGAGCCATCGGAAGGGAGCTCCTGCAGACGGAGCAGGGCCGCCGCAGCCGCAGCCGGGGGCGGGGCGGGGCGGGGCGGGGCGGGGCGGAGCGGGGTGGAGCGGGCGGGGCGGCGGGGCGGGGCGGGGCGGGGCGGCAGCGGGCAGCGGGCAATTGCGCGCGCGGGCTGCCCCGGAGCTAATAATCTAATCGTGACGCGGGCGGCCCGCCCCCGCCGGCCCGCCCCCGGCGCGGGCCGCGCCCCGCCACGACCGTTCCTCCGACAAATTGGCGACTTAATCAAAAGTAATCTTTTTGATAAAATCGACGCCCGTATTGAAAATTTCCCGACGCTGTATATTCCGATAGGTCGTTCTTTATTTTTCCGTCCGCACGCAAATTAGTATCAATCACGGCCGGGCGGCAATTAAGGGGGGCCCACGTACAGCAGATTTATCGGCGGCTACGACATGCAGGGCCCGCGCGAGCGCGACGGACGCCCGGCCCGGGCCCTGCCCTGCCCGCGGCGGCGCGGGGACGCGGGTTCGTGGCCCGGCGAGACGATTCGAGAAGATGCGGTCGACGGCAACGCACTCCGAAACGGTCCCTCTGCCATTCCATGTACGTGCACGTACGATAGTTTTTTGTTTTTAATATCTCTAGAAATGTTATATTGACTCTCTTTTGGCTGTATCTATTATTTTAATTTAGTTATTGTGTTATATGATATTCTGTACTCGTGCAACCTTTTTCTTGAACGATGGTCTTGGCTTCCCCTCTCTGGCACAATAACAGATGAAGGCAAAGCTCCAGCGAGCACTGGAAGAACATTCAAACACATCTCATTGGCAAGAAATAGAAACAATTCTTTATTTGAAGCGAGAACTTCTATTCGTTATCTTCTCCAAAAATCTAAGAAATGACCAAAGTACGTAAAGATCTATTACAGAGATCTCGAACACCTGAGAAACGTTAGAAGCGCAAATTATGAGAACGTTGCGAAAGGCAGACTGATTCTCCAGAGATTGGCATTGCTTATAAAATCTAGTTGCCAAGTTTTTGTCAGCTAATAAGCCTGCACCAAACTGCGCATTTTCTTCAATTTCATGGTTCAAGAAAAATTGCGCGAGTAATACTACTCGTAATTTTTGTTCTGAATATAGGGTCATAAAAGAAAGATTACTCACCTCCACAGAAAAAATTGAATTTCGGCAAGCATTCCATTGCTTTTTGTATGAGTGTCTGCTCTAGATAGATTTAATAAGCTACTTATTTCTGCAACATGGCCTTAGATTCTATGATTGGCCTGTCATATAAAAGTAGTTCATGCTTTTAGTGTATAAGTGCCAAATTTTCTAGGTTAAGAGTTCCTTGCTGCTCCAAACAGCAAAAGGATATCGGCAGCTACATTCCCTGTATTTATTACAACATTTATTCTGCCTATGTTCAGAAATATGATAATTTCAAGAAGTCAAGGAGGCACTCTCAGAAAGCCATGATTTGGTGTTTTATCGAAGAGAAATAATATTTAAATGTAGACTTATCGAACAGTAATTTCACACTAGTAACGTTTTTTATTTGCTTAAACTATTAATTCTAATGTGTATAACATAACAAGATATTTTTCCTTGTTATCAAAATGTACCTAATATTTTTACAGTTAACGATTAAATATTAAGAGTGTTTTCAAAAAAGTTTAAAGGGAATCATCAATGTGAATTCTACACTCTTAACAGAATTTTTTTTATCTTTAATTAAAAAATCGAAGGTTTTTCCCCTCCTATTTTTATTCGTAAAATTAACTTTGTCCTATCTTTTCGCAAAGGTGTCCATTTTCCAAAACTGAGAGCCCTGCAACGACAATGGCAGGCAGTTATTAATGGAAAAATGAATTTAATTTAACAGTACCTGTGGAAAAATACGTGTTTCTATTAGTTGATTTTGTGTAAGTGTTGCGTGTGTTAAAATTTTCCATTTTTTACGACGACAAAGCGAATTTGAACCGTCATAGCACATACGCCGCGCGTAGCTCATCATGTGCGCTAGTGAGTCGGCAGAAACGAGGTCGATCGCCTCGCGCGGGGGCACTGTCCGTTTCTGCGCGCCGAGACGCGCCAACCGCCATGCCCGCTCCCCCTCACGCCCTGCCCCCGTTCCCCGCGTGGCGCGCGCAATTGTTTCGTCCGTAATAAACTGCCCAGGTATTCAAAGAATTTTATTAATTTTTCTCGCCGCCCGCGTGCGCGCGGGCCGAGCGCGCCGTGCGCCGCCGCCCGCGCGCCGCCTGCCCCGCCGCCGCCTCGCCATTAACCGCGGTGCGCAGCTAATGACAGCGGCCCGCGGAACCAGAGGAAACGCGATCTCCGCATTCGCAATTAAGTGCGGCGCGCCTTTTTATGCAGCCGGCGCGGCCCGGCGCGCCGCTCGACCGGGCTCGCTGCCTCCTCGCGCGCCGCTTGCTATTCACGTTTTTGAATGCCCGGACGACTGCACCTTCATCGGGACTCTTGTTGCCGTGACGGCTCTGTTTCGGGGCTGATTGCGGGAATGTCACTTAATGTAACTAGAGCAATATTTCCTTTCCTAATCTAGGTGACTTGAATGAGCGGTAAAAAACATCTGGGGAGGGAAAAGAAGAAAAACTAACAGTGATAATGCTATTATATCACCTTCTAATGTGCCATTCGTTCTCATAGTTTTTTCTTATCATTTTTTCTAAGGAATACAGACAAAAATACAAAAATTAAAATCTTGTGCACATTTCAAAGTAAATTCAATCTGCCTGGAGGTAAAATATTTTTTTATTTTATAAGTTGAATTTTAATATTTTTTGAAGGATAAGAGATGCTTAGTTGTTAGATTTAAATGATTCTTCTCTTAATCAAGCAAAATATGAATACCATATCTTCATCAGCAGATTGCTGGTTACAAGATTAAGTTGAGGTGGTTTATTTTGTAAAATATCAATATATAAAAATATAAAATAATTCTCTACATATAATAAAATTATTATCACTAAATATTAAATACGTAACCAATATTGTAATAGTTCTCATTCTTTGCGTGGTTGGCTAGAATTTTTTTCTGAAAAATAATAAATGTCGTTGTCGATGCGCATACTTTGATGGAGGAATAAATGCCATGCCTAACATGCAGTTTACAACAATAGATAAAGAGAAAATAGTTACATCATTGAATATAAAATTTCTAATGACGTTTTTACTCTCAGGTCAATTGGTTTTCATATCGATAATATCGGAAATACAAAAATTTCCAGATGCGTTACGTTTAAATGTCCAATACATTGCAATTCACATCTCCAGTCATCCTTTTGAGGCAACACGTGCCGACAGGTAATTGCGCTCGCAAGAGAGCACTAACAGTCTGGCGCAGGAAGCCACTGCAGGCCGTTGCTCTAGCGCGGCGGCGCGCGCGCCCTCTGGACTGCCGGCCGGCCAGGGCCGCGCGGGTGGGTCGGGTCGGGTACGGGTTGCCGCCTCCGCTTTCCGCCTCCGCCTCCGCCACGCGCACCACCACCTCGCCAACTGCGTCCCT
>BOPP01000014.1:12655172-12672276 GCA_017312745.1 Gryllus bimaculatus | reverse complement strand
AAGACGCCCCCCCCCCACGAGCACTGCTCCCGAACGCCCCACAACTCGCGCACAATGAATGACTGTGCAATAAATAAATACGTACAATGACGTTTATAAAGAAATTGCATAAATTTAATAAACTGAAGTGAATATAATATACAAATACAATGAACGAAATAAATAGAATCATTTTTAATATACTAATAGCAATAATTTATTGAAAAAATATGATGAATTTGATAGACAAATAAAATGGTTTTAATAAACGAATGGAATGAATTTAATTAAAAAGATTGAATGAATTTAATAAATAAAATATATAATTATTATTTTTAGAATCAGTATAATGAAATCGACAAATTGAATTGTTTTACAAAAAATTAAAAACAAGTGAAACAGACGACCTTCGAAATGTGTATTTTTAGGTAAAGAATGATATTCTGACTTTTTTGTGACATGGAGCTGTTAAACATGTTATAAAACAATATTTTTAACTGTAGGCATTTATATCTTCTGAAATAACAAGAAGACGTTGATAAATTCGTAAAGAATAGTTTCGTTTATTTAAGAAACTACGTGTATACAATACATATTGATTTTTTGTGATAAACCGCATCTGGATGTGAATGAGAGTAACAATCAAAGTACCATCTCTCAGCATTTAAATAAACTTTGGAAGCAAAATGACAACTTGAACAAAGTTATACTAACACTAACCATATTCACTTTATGTTAATAAACATTTAGACGTCTTTCTATTTTTCTATAAAAAAATCATTTTCTTGAAATCAGAGAAACTGAGCTTGGTGCACCTTTCGCATCGTTTCGGCCCACTGTGCGTTGCGAGCCCAGTGTCCTCGACTTCCGGAATACACGCGCCGCAGGCGACGGCTGGGCTGGGTTGGGCTGGGGTGCGATGGCTGGCGCCGGCGGATGACAGGCGCGAGGGGCGACGAAGGGCGCATTCCGATTGGGGAGGAATGTCGCGGGGAGGGGGGGAGCGACGCAGGTTGGGAAGGCGCAGACGACAGCAGCACTGACTGTGCGCAGAGAATAACGAGTAAGGCTGGGTTTCCGATTTTCTCGAACAGCACTTCCAATTGAAACGGTCTCGGTTATCTATAGAAATATTGGAAATACTCGTATACTTGTCTAAAACCATCTCTCGTTATTTATTACGAGAGACAACCGGAAATTAATCTGTAATATAGAAAACTATCACGTGCTGTTTAATATTTAATATTCATATAATAATGTGGTGAAAATATTTATAAAAATAATTATCTATAAATTATTTTTATGTACATATTTATTCATTTTTTCTAAAAATAAACCCAGATATTCAATACAGAACGTTGGTAAACACAATGTAATATTTATTTAACGAATAAAAACAAACGCATATTCTCTCCTCTTCCAGGTGAAAGTATACAAGTGTTTTCTCACCGAATAAAAAAAATTGTTTTTGCTTGTGTTGAATATGTGAGAAATTCGCAGGAAAGTCATTGCTGTGATATAATGTTTATTCCATGATAGAAAGCGCAAGAGAGGACCAAAAAAATACGAATTGACGACAACTGATGTAAAAGAGCAGATTGCTCTGCATGTCGGGAAAAATTAATTAGAAAATTATGGAGAGAAAGACTGAATTTGAAATATGGAGGCAAGGAAAACGTACATTCGAGCTAGCAAGGACAGAAGACAAGCATAAGTTAATAACTTCGTGATATCGCGATAGAAGTGAAGAACGTGTTTCCAACCATGCAGATCAGTTACCGACGTAAGAACTGAGGTTGGACCTTTGATGAGGAGACGGTGGCGGCGAGGGCGCTCCCTCCTCGGCGACGACTGTCGCCCGGGGCGGCGCCGCCCATCTGTCACGCGCGTCATCCAGCCCTCTCCTCGCCCTGTCCCTTAGCGCTCTGTTTTTCTACTTTCCCCTCGTCAGTAGCCCTGACGGGGCAGTCGTTTAATGACATGTTGGCGTTTTATGCGCCGCAACTCTTCGGCTTTTGCCTAAGGAAGGGGCCGTATTTAAATAACTAATTTATTACTGAACTTAACCTATGGAAGATGCCGGCGCTTTGGCCTGCAACGTAAGATTCATTGCATGCTTATTGTATTTCCTATTAAAGTTTCCTTTCGATAATTTCGTTATTTTGTTTTTCATCATTTACTCATACATTCGTACTAAGTTCCAATTACCCTTGGAGCTGCTTCCTGAGCGGAGAAAGAGTCTCCGACAAGTAAAATTTGAGAGCGAATTTCGTTCACATATGTAACTTAAAACGAGGACAAGTTAGCTATTTCAGATTGGTTGAAAATGTGCATACATTCCGTGCGTTGTAAATGGTTGTTTTAGCATCATACTGTTAACCAGAATGGCCGTGATTTTTGCGTTATATCACATATGCATTTACAGTAATGATACAAATGTATTAGCTACATTTTTATAAGAACATTTTAAAAGATTTTTTTTAATTAAAAAATATTACAGTTCTTACATTAATCAGTTTCTGAGTCAATGGCCATTCGAATTTTCCTTTTCGATTTTCTTGGTCTATTGCGTAAAATGCTATGAAGCTTATGTGTTTTGTACCGAAACACCAACTGTTGCGCTAGTAAAATTGTATGTAATTTTGCCAAATGTTTATAACTAAACAAATTGTAAAATAAAATATTATTATTAAAAATTTTATTAAAAAATCCACTGGCATATATTACCAGAGAGTCATCGACTACCGTCGGGAGCCATGGCACTGGTTGCTGTAGCGATAAGGCTCTGCCTTCAGCAAGGCCGTGAAAACGGGACCCGGTCGGGCACACATCGGTGGCCCGTGCAGCGGAAAGGAATAGAACGGTTATGCAAAGAAGGTAAAAATAACACGATACCGGTAACACATGACATCATTGATGTCATATACACGACGTCATATCAAATGATGCCGTATCATTTTACAAGAAATAAATATTGTTTAAAATGTCCCGTACGTCAATGGCGACATGCGATGTTGGGTGGCTGTGTTCCTCTGATTATTCCCCATTACTCCAGTGTTCAAATAGCAACAGCCGGTACACGTGCAACTTTGAGCGCGTGGCTACTGACCTCCGATGCACGTGTTCCTTGACGACGAGGGCAATACGGTCCACTGGAGCGTGGCGGTACGCTCCCTGTTCCGCGCTCTCGAGCAATGAGGTGCAGCAATACGTAATGTGCAGAGATTCGTCTAGTCGGGTGTCTCTCGTTGTACCTCCGAGCTGCAGTACCGGCATTCCCACGTACGTGGTTCAAGTCACAGTTCTCAGATTCGCGTCCATTAATGCTGAAGGAAAACTGCACCGTGACCTACCTCAACTGCTCCATAAACGTGCAATGCTTCGCCACGACAGATGGTCGGTGACCTCAGGGAGCGCCACGGAGACCGAACGGATTATCAGCACTTTGCGCGAGTGACATAGAAAATACTCTAGTTACAAGTTGCACGTGGGCATGGTACAGTGCTGGCTGAAGAATGAGTTCACCTTTTCTACGGGGGGAAAAGAAAGAAAAAGGAAAAAATAAGAAAAAAGATTCTTCTGTATGGTTTTGCTTTTTCACCGACGATTTGTATATACTTGTTCGTCATCTGATGGTGCATACGATGCTCATTTTTGGCGCTGATTAGTGTAGATAAACAAAGAATAAAAACAATAATTCTTTGCATCTTTAACTCTTGGTATTCATATTCTTGTCATTTTTCAGAGGCATGGGCATCTAAAAGTCAGGAACGTTGAATTATCAAAAATTCTCATTGAGAGAATATTAATTTTTGTACTCTTGAATTGTAACAATTTATTGTCTTCCAGTCGAGTCTGTCGGCCACGGACATACTATTTCAATGGTATTTGAACAATGCAAGTTGAAATATTCAGATATCCTTCACTAAACCCATGCTTCGCATTCTTTCAATTATACACTTCATTTTCTGAATACCTCGTATACTTTACGTTCCGCATGACCTTTCTGACCGTTCTGACTACGCCGCATTCTTTAGCAAATTTTCCATTTTCCCTCGTGCATCTTCAAATAAATTTATATTCTCCTTTCTACGAAGATTCCTCGCTACGTGCTTATATAGTCGTCAGAGAAAATTAGTAGCAAACGCTGTATCTATTTTACCTGCATTCTTTTCGATTCTACATGCGTTATCACAATGCGCAGAGGATTCTTTTAATTTTACAGGCATGATAAAAGCGAATAATATTGAACATTCTTTATAAATATTGTAAATTTGAAACTATCGAAATTGTATTATAACTATTAAACAAACATAATATGGAATTTCTGTAATGATGAAGAATGTTGATGATTAAACGAAGTATTTCTAGATTTTACATGTTGTTAAAGATTTCACTACAACAAACCTGGATAGAAGTTTAAACTCGCTGATCTATACATTATCTTCTGATAATAGCATTGACGTTGTTGATACTGGAGGTATGCGATTTCTGCAATAAAACTTATGAGTTTTTTACAATACGATGAGGATTTCGTATATTTTTAATTGAAAATATTTACTTCAATGGGCATTTTATATCAGACATCTAAACACCTAAATACGCACAAGGAATAACAACATTGAAATTAGAAAATCAAATAATGAGTTGCTAAGAAAACAATTTACCCTTTCAAATTATTTACAAGAAAGCATTTAATTGTTATTCTCTCTTTTGCCATGCATGACTTGTTTAACATATACTGGACGTCTTTTGACTAAATTATGGAATCGTTTGGTACTATACTTAAAGCTAATCGTATGTCATAGCCTTCTAACCGAATCTTGCGGTTGAGAAGCCGCGGAACTTAGGTGTACCCCCACATGCTTAAATCACGAATAAATTAACTAAATACACTTTTTGCACTGTAATAACTTAACGAATACTGTTTCTATGCATTTAGCTGCAAACTGAAAACATCCAATAATCTTCAACAAAATTTTAAAAATTATGAGTTCACGGTTCTCGCCTTCAATATCTCATCCAGCTCGCATTGTTTCCTCCCGTGAAACCCTGCATTTTCCCCATTTTTTACGGTTTTCACTTTCCGATTTGTCCATTTCCACCGCGGTTCATTCAACTGCCCTTGACCTAAATGACCTTTCTTAATACTAAATGCGTATCTTCCTGCCTCTGCTGTTACGTAGCACGTAGTTCTTTCAAAGCTTTATTCTCATTAGCTAGCTGACCGAAATATGTGAAAATATATTGTATTTATTAAAATAAATATTATTCACACTAAATAAATATCTTTCTTACCTTTTAGTATTCATGTTTATAATACTGTTCACATTTTTGAATTTGCATTACACACATTAAGGGAGAATTTGTATTCAGATCGTCCTTAAAATTGGAAGATATTCGAAAGGATTTTCAAGTGACAGTCAGGGAAAATAAGAAACGGTTGGCGGTGCACGTGCACGCAGGAAGGCAGGAAGGCAGCGACAGAGCTTGTCAACGGCGCTGAGAAGGCAGGGCAGCGGCCAGCCGCCTGCCGTAAACGGCGTACAAAAGCCGCCACGAGAGCCCTCGGGCTTCCCGCGGAGACGTCTCCGCGCGGACTCGAACCCCGTCCCCTGTCGAGCGCACTCGGCCAGACTCGCAAGCGGAGCCGCTGACGTCGGAGGCCAGGGCGCGTTGTGACGCTCACTGCGAAGAAGTGGACGGGATGGTGGAGGGGATGGTGCTGCATGAAAAATTATTCATTTAATTAAAAGTACTTTTTTCTCTGCTGCTGCTAATAAGGCTACTCGAAAGCAAAGGAGATCAAAAAAAATTAGGTTTGGCGAAAATTTCAAATCAGTTAACAAATCTTTTGACGGCTCAAGCATTGCGACGGCCAAAAGTGCGGTGTCCAGTTGAATTAGCAGAGTCAGATTAAAAAATAGATAAGAACACTCATCTCCTCCTGTTCATAAATTCCATGTAGGCCGAACAGCAAACATCCCAAGTCGAATCATATCCAAATATTCCAAACATAGGCGTAAACATTCCTAAATTAACAATTTTTGTATAGAACTTTTCCCCTTTCCCTCCAGTTCGTTCGACAGGGCAATCTCAACAGTTCCCCAGCAACCTCCCCAGAAATCAAAATTAAAATTAAACAGCATCTAAAATAAAACTAATTCATAAAATGAGCCAGAGTAATTCAACCTCAGTTTGGCAAGGAATGCCCATTCCGATTAAAGACAGCATGTAAATCTGAAATCACACGAAAGACCTTAGGTCGAACTCGAAGAAATAAATTTAAAAAAGGTATAAAATACGAATTATTGATACTTCAAATATGTAAATTGCGGAACTGCCCCTCAGAGCAAGAACAGAAAATGACGGTGGCAGTGGCGACTACTGCACAGTGGAACAGGAGCAACGAGCAGCGTCTGCACGGAGGGACGAGGGAAAGGGTGTCGGCTGGTCGCTGAGGAGGCGGCGGCGGCAGCGGAGGCGGCGGAGGCGGCGGGAGGCGGCGCGGAGGAGGCGGCGGAGGCGGCGGAGGCGGCGGGAGGCGGCGGAGGCGGCGGATGGCGCGGAGCGGCCGGCCGGCGAGGCGGCGGAGGCGGCGGAGGCGGCGGAGGCGGCCGGAGGCGCGCGGGCGGCTGCGGCGGCGGAGGCGCGGAGGCGGGAGGCGGCGGAGGCGGAGCGGCGAGGTCGGCGAGGCGGGGCGGAGGCGGTCGGAGGCCGGCGGCGCGGCGGAGGCGGCGTGGAGGATCTCAGGGCTCCGGGCGAACGCCAAGAGCTCGGCAGCGAAGTTGTGAAGACGCTCCAGAAAGAGATCATAATTCCGCGGAAAGTGAAAAATGTCAGCGACAGATAAAATGCGGTCACAGAGGGGAAGAAAAAAGGCAGGTTGCAGGAAACAACGCCTCGATGCTACCAGCTCCGAAAGGCTAGGCTTACGTTTGCAAGCATTTACTTGGAAAGCGTAGTTCGTTTTATCATAATTGAATAACAGATGGAATTTAACTTGGCTACAAATTAATTTTCATTGGCAATTAAATATCCGAAATCTAATAGTAAACTTACTGTTTATTGTAACTTACTGTGACGGCTCTTTTTTTTCACGTTCATGTTATAATTACTCTTGTTTTTATGAACGAGGTTAAAGAAGAACATACTGGAGTGGAAAACTTGGAACAAAGGATAATACTGTTCAATCGATAAACGTGAATATTTGACCATTTGGCATCTATGCATTGAATATCCTCTCTTACAGTATTAATGTTGTAATTATTTCAAATAACAATTTTTCAAAAATGCTGGCAAACCTCTAGTAATTCACATGTGTTTGGTTTCTAAATATCCCTTTCAATATTTCCAAATAGCTACATGCATGCGTTTCTCTTGTTCTGTCATTGAGTTTAACGATTAGAAAGCATGCAACAAAAAACACCTGATGTTTCGAATTTCCTGCGACACATACAAACAATAATAATTCCTAAACCTTTCAGCTTAGGCAAAAAAAAAGAGGCACACGAAAAACCTGGAAGGGGCCAGATTCATGTACAGCGCCCGCCGCGCCGCGGATAGCGTGTTGCATTGCTCACCGCGTGTGGCCGGCTTTATCCGGCACGCAAGTATCTCGCATTTTACGAGCGCTGCAACCGGCTTTTATCCCCGCTCTATGTTGCGTGCGGCCCGGCCGTGATATGCGAGCGGAGCTGCGGACACGGCCGCGCTCGCCCGCGCACGGCTGCACGGCGTGGCCCCGAGCGCGTCGCCCTTGCCGCCGCCGCCGCCGCTCCGCCGCCTGCGCTGCCGCCTCCACCGCCGCCTCCGCCGCCCGCCGCCCGCCGCCGCCGCGCGCCTTTCACCGCCCTTTCCACCGCCGTCCGCCGCGCCTCCGCCGGCCGCCATCCGCCGCCCGCCACGGCCGCCGCCTCCACCGCTGCCCGCCGCCGCCGTTCGGCCGCCGCGGTCCGTGCCTCCGCAGAGGGGCGGCCCAAGCTCATTACGGCTACCGAAATAACTGCACGCCCCTCCGAAAACATACAATAAATGTTACTGCCTTGCGGCCGCCCATTCTCCGCGCAACGCGCTGTGGCTCCTCCTCCGTTACTCATAAATTTATGGAATATGCTCCTCACGCCCTGACGAAGAGATATAACAATTTTCGTGTTACGCATAATGAGTTCATTCATTCCGCGTCCGTCCCTCGGAATCTCTTGAGGGTTGCCATGGGTGATTAACATCCTTTAGTCGCGTAACAGCGCTGCTCTTTGTTTAATTGCCCGCTAGTTTATATTTCTGAAGCCGGTAATCACTTTATAGCGCCTAATTAAGATCTACGGCGGCTTCCGCCCGTGGCGGCCCTCGGCCTGGCGCCTCCGCCGCGCTGCCCTCGGCGCGCCCTTGCCTGCCCGGCCCTTTCCTGCCCGGCCCTTTCCTGCCCCGTCCTTCGCCGCTGTCTACACGCCGAGCTGTGCTTCCCTTTAGGGTGCACACTTACACACAGCGTAGGTTAGTAGTCTTCGTGTGTATTACGTGTAGTATTGAAATTTGTTTTGTCCTACAGATCTTCATTGACTAATCCACATACTGTAGAGGAACCCGTAGGCTTTTTCTCGTTCTTCAGTAAAGTATTTTATTGGTCATATCATTGTGGAGAAGGTTTGGGGCAAGTGTGTCCGCTGTATCTCGGTAAATCAAACACTTACTACAATCGGTAATTGTTCTCTTTGCTCTAAAACACATAGACTATTTTGATGAGTCCATTACTAGGTAAACACATGTGTTTATTTTTACTCGCGTCCTTACGACAATGTTTTTTCCACGTCCTTTTATATCAAACTCTTCAAACAAGTTTTGTAATGAAGGATGTCAGTTAATTTTTTCAGCTTTTGCCGTCTTCTCGCGTTCTGGCTCGAGGTTTTTCTTTTGATCATCTGTTACGAATGAACCAGAGTCAGGCCCACCCTCGAACCTCATATTTATCCAGACTTCGTTTTCTTTGTCAAAACCATTCCTCTCCTGCCACCGCTGCCGCCATCCGCTTCCGCTGGATCTTCGTGCGCGTGCGCCGAGAGCGGCTTTCCTTCGGTCCGAGCGGAACAGCGCTCTCAGCCTCTCGGGAGATCAAGCCGGAAGCTGCGATTTCCGCTCGCCCCTCGCCTTTCTCTGAAGCGGCGCGGCAAGTACTCGGAACGCCGTAAGCTCCATTCCATGTCTTGTGGATTCCCGTTTCTTTCAGGTTTCCTATTAAATTTTACTGACGTTTTTCGCGATGGAGGACTGGAGACTTTTTTCAACGCATTTCTTTTTTTTAAAGTTTTTAAATAATGTTTGCGTTTTGAAAAGGTGGGACATTTATTGCTATTGGATTGTAATGGGTCTCCAGTATCTTGTTACTTTTGTTTTGTTTGCGGCGTAACTCAAGATATATCGTTTCAGTGCTCGTAATCATTGTAGCATAAAATGTGTACGTTGCTATTAGTACAAAATTGCATATTTTTGCTTTATATTTAGATTTGCATATTTTGTAATGCTTACAAATATTTTGCTGTTATTCTTAATTTCTATTAAAGAAAAACTAGAAGCATTTCACTCTTTCTTCATTACACTTGGTATTTGTATTCTTTGTTTTGTTTCTATTGAACAAATTTAATCGTGTTATATGATGTACAATTTTATTTACGAGCCTTGTCAACATATATAAATGCTTGATCAAAACGAGTATGATCCGTAAAGCCCTGTTTTCGTTTGTGAAAGACAAACAAACAACTGTCATGTATTATGATCCGAGGTCTAAAAAAACTCGCGAACGCAAGTACCGATGTCGTTGGATATAGTCATGAGTGCGGTGCTTTCCAAGAAGCCGAAATGCCTTCTTGAAACAAACAGCGAAAGGCGATATTCGCTCAAGTTGATCCGGACATTTAGTTGCATTGTGAAGCGGAAAAAAGTCGGCGTGCCGCGTTCGCCCGCCGGGCAACGCGAGTGGAGCGCAGTGAACGTGCTCCGCCTGGCGAGAGGTGCGTATGCGACGGCAGGTCGCTTTTTCCAGCTCACGCGTCATAACTCCTTTCGTTGCACCTTATCTGGGCACATGGAACCCACACGCCCCAGACGAGCTCCATTCAATTCAAGAGCCAGGTTAGCAGCCACATTCGCCCTTTCCAACTTGTAAATGGAGAACTTTCTTCCTTAGAACAACAAGCCGAGGTGTCACCTAACCCTAATCCGATTATAAGTTTATACATAGTCTGATACGTGAAGATAATGATATAGACTAATGTTACCGAACTGTACTCGCATATATTTTTACAAAAGAGGATCATATGATATATATCGCATTAGAATTAAAAATCTAAAAGTGCATTCAAATTAATTTTCGCCAGCCTTCTTAAGATGTCGTCGACTAGTTTAATGTTTTCGTAGAATATATACTTACACACTAGGAGACAAGTACAGTTGCTGTAGGGCCGGTCGGTTTCTACGTACTTCTGCGTACAGAAGTTAAAATGCTTGGTATTGAAAGTAGAATTTGTTCAATATTGTGACTCTATCACAGGTTTCGTGACGTAGAACCTCGTCCGGTGTGTACTCTCAGTTCCCGCGATCAACGCCTGTGTGGCATTCCCTTCTCCCAACACGTGGACATCCGTATGAACTGCGTCGTCACGCTCGCTTAAGCCTGGTGAGTGCGCGGTCGGGAGTATTCCGCGGACCAGTGGAGCTCGCATACCCCGTCCATTGCTGCCATCGCCACTGCTGCTACCACTGCCACCATCGTCGACTGATCCGGTCATCACAAGTACCCCCGCTCCCACTCACCGCGCCACACGCCATCCACCGCCCACTCTCCCCCTCCCAGCCACCCACATCTCCACTCCTCAGCCATTCCTCGCCTCTCACTGCCCCCGCAAATCTCTGCCACTCGTCGCAACCCTACGCTATCCCCGTGTCCACCCGCCCCAACCACCGCCACTCTTTTGCCCCCGCCCCAGTCCGCCACCCACATCCAGTCGCCGCATCCACCTCCCACCATCCCTTCAACCGCCGCTGGATACACTGTTCCGCCAGAACCACCTCCGCCACTGCCGTCGACTTCACCGCCACCAACTCCCTTCTCACCCCCAACTCCACATGCGCCGCCACCATCGTCGCCAACACTGGCTCCGCCGCCGCGCCAGCACCGCTGTTTGTTGTAACAACATTGACACAGGGCGGCGCGGGGGCGGCAGTGCGCCGTAACGAGCGCGACATGTGAATGACCTCATTAAACGCGCCACCGGCCGCCGCCTTCGTTACCCCGTGGCCGCCGCCGCCGCCGTGGCCGAGAAGCGCGGTCCGCCGCGGAATAATTGGGCCGAGAGGGTTGGCGGCGCGGCGCGGCGCGGCGCGGCGCCACAGTCGGAGGCGGAGGCGGAGGCGGAGGTGGACGTGCGTGCACCAACCGTGTGAACCCTCGGCGCCTCCCGCAGCTCTAGGCTGCTCGCCTCACATTCCAATGCAGTTGCTGGGACCCTGGGTTTCGGTTGGAGGATGGTGCCCAAGGTGAAGAGGCAAAAGAAAATGTAATATTGTGCGCTATTTTGGCTGCATGGCCGTCGTCCGGTATGAATAGCCGTTATTGGCTAGTAAAGACTAGATACAGTAACCCCAGATACTACTGGTTTGGTTTTATGCGTTGAATGTGAATATTTTCTTTGGAATATGGATTGTTTTAAACGTCGTTTGATGTATGAGTTGAAAATAAATTCTTTTTTAAAACAATAGCACAAGGATTTATTGATGGAAAATGAAGTTAGAGTGGCCGTAAGTGATGGTCATATGCCCATCACCCTTGGCCATATTGACAGCAAAAACAAGTTATAAAATCTTTCTCACGTTTGTAAAATGTTGAGGCATTTTAATAAATAAAAAATTTAACGGCATTGATATGACTAGATTACTCATTAAATGTGCTAAATGTTAAACGCACTATATTGGATGTGAAAATACTAGATCCTTCTTTATGTGTAACTAATTATATAATTACCAGGGAAGAAGTTATCAGAACAGAGTACATTCAGCATGTTGTTGACAATGGATGCTCCAGATTGCGAACGCGCGTGTCAACACGTCTGGTAGGGGGTTAACGCAGTTCATACGCTTTTCCAGCAAGCACGATAGTACCATCTATGGTAAACATTTTCTGCTAACAACATAGCCGGTACTTGACCACATTACCTGCACTGGCCATATTTGCATCACTTACCTTAGATAAACTTCAGCTGTCAATTGCTAAACAAGATAAGATCGAAAGCGAAACACATTAATGGAAAGCGATATTAGTTCTTGCAGGAAGGTAACAACAAAGTTTTGATTCTGAATGCTATTACTAAAAATATATCTGTATCTTATTCCTTACCACTAAGATTAACTGAAACTATAGGAGGAATATTATAAAATTTCGCAATTCTCTCTCTTCTTGATACATCGTATGGCATTCAATGTCTCAAAAATTTTACAATGTAATTTGAATTTTAGTTTTTCGCTACTACTTGCACAGTAAAGAGAAAATATTGTAATGCTGCGAAACGGCAAATTTTCGACCCAAAAGCTCTGAATGCCGAGCCCTGGTAACGCAAAAGTGGATACATTTTGTCCCTATACACAGTAAATTACTTTCCCTAACACTTTGTGTAGTCAGAATCCTTGATTTTTGAGTCTGTGATACCGAAAAATTGATTGACGGAAAATCGTGTATCAGCCTCTCCGTCTGTTCGTTGGTCTGTGAAGAACACTAGTAGCTAAACCGTAAGCAAGGTTTTCACCAAAACTGATATTTTCCCATTATTCTGGCTGATGTCGCGGCCATTGTATTTGAAACCGATATTTTAATTTTGGGGGTATTTTACATGGAACGCCAGGGACATTTTCAAAATTTTCAAAAATAAGGGTCAAAGTTTTTTGATTAAATTCTGTTGTCGGATAGCATAAAGGTTGCTTAAGAGAATTATGCATGTGTCATTTTCGTTGAACGAAAATCAGACGGCAAAGACAATGAATAAAGATAATCCTGATCAGAAGAATGATGTTTCCATGAAGAAAAGCCAACGAAAGGTAAACCCATGAGAAAACAAATCATGCAAAGAAAATGGAGAAGCCACTATTTCCGTGTTTGCTGTGAGGAGGCAGTTCAGAAAATATGTCGATGCTGTGTGTGTGTGTGTGTGGGGGGAATACGTACACGAAGAAAGTGTAGGGCTAACTATTAAAGGCAAAGAAACTTTCATTAGACCTCAATGTCAAAGTAATTAAATTATTTAACTTATAACTTTTAAGCAATTACTTATGTTTTTAGTTTTGTATAATGAAGTCTTATTGTAGGAAATGCTGAATTTGTTATGAGTAAACCGGCAATCCTTACGTTACTGGAATCATCATGCCGTATTTTTGTAAAATTACACTGTAAGAGCGTAATTCGTATTACATATTAGTGTACCTACACCTAGTTCTATGAACATGCTACCAGAAATCAGTTAATCTGGCAATAGCCATAAAACCTACATGTGGGTATATTACCTTCACATTACTATGTTTTTGTAAAACAAAACAAAATATTCCTGAATAACCTTTTTTTTATATAGCTAGTTCAACTTGAAGCAAAAGTGTTAAAATTCATCATGATGCTGTAAATTTGGCCAAAAATTGAAATATAAAAACAGGAAAATTTGAGGCGCTTAACGTGGCCATATTACCTTCACATATCTTATATAAAATGTACTCGACTTTCAAAACTTTTTGAAAATAAAAATGAAATCCTCTGTCCCGGGTTAAACTATTCTCTGGGAGTTGATTTTTAAATAAATGTATCTGAAGCATTTTCAACATTGTGTGTTTTGTCAAATGAGTAATAGATAGACCCTATTAACGATGAATATGTAAGAGTTAAAAATTAATGAAGCCGATGTTACTCTATATAATGGACACACACTCTACGAGTATCAGTATGACAAGTAATATAGCAAACTGTGCAGAACCGTGCGTGCAACACATAGCACTCTCATTACAAATTGAAAACAGCTAGACCCTCGGACTTAAATCATCGTAAACATCTCATTACTAGGATTAATCATCCTCGGGGAATGTGTTTTTGATATGGACAGCCAGTGAACATCGATTGTTTGGTGGTACGATGTTTTACTGAGAGTACAACCGCTTCTGATTCCCCATTCATTACCTTTCGGCATGGGAGCGTGTTCGTCATTTATCACATAAAGAGCCATTTCTAAGGCTAACGTTACATCATATGTTAACAATCAGCTATCACATACTATTCCTGTAAATTGACATTAGGGACACATTATTGATGTTTAAGAAAATTATTGTAGAAAAAACCTTGCACGAAAAGTGGATCCTTCTGACTTAATACGTGAAGCAAGATTTGGCCAGGGAAGTATGTATAGTTCGCTGCCATCTGAATACTCAATGAAGGGTTATCAAGTGAACGTTGCCCATAACTAAAAAAATAATAATAAAGTCACTAATAATTGTTTATTAAAATACATTTACAATGCAAATTATTCCTCATATCGAGTCAATAAATCATTGGGTATTTGTTAACTGCTGATGTCATATATTTACAAACAAATATTTCCTCCTTCATCCTTTAAAATCAAAAGTTGAAAAACAACGTCAGCTTGGCTTTTTAATCGCTTAGCATTTGTTATAAAATAATAGAGAAAATCCATCGAGATGCAAGTGATCACGCAAAGATGACGAGTCCGGCGGGAATCCAGCATATTGCGTCATGCATTTAAATTAATTTCTTGCGTGGAAATACAGCGCACGAAAGATCCATTATTTCCAAGGCTCATTTCTTACTCATTTATTTATGTACACTATGTCATGAATAATAAACCTTCAAGCAAGTATTGCACATTACTCGAAATAGTTGTGTGTGTACTAGTGGCTTTCAGAAGCAAAAATAGCGATGAGAGATGGTGTTTTTTGTATTAAAAATAATTACTTAATTAACAATTAATTACAAGTTCATCCATCTGCAAACCGTCAGTGTTACTAGAATTTGCGGGCCTTACGCGACGTACCTTTTCCTGGACGTTAAATTATTTCGGATGTTCACTATAAACGTTGTGGAGCGTTTTCTTTAACTAAATCATCCAGGGTTTATTTGTAACTAGTAGACAGAATAATGCTTGACTATTACAATGCTACTGGGCACGTGATTGTTAATCAGGATTGCTACATTCTGCAAAAAATGTAATAGATGAAAAATTTTCTCGCGAGTTCGGGTTTGTTATATGTCGTGGTTTGGATATGGTTGTCAAGTATCCTTTTGTTAAAACGTTATCCCTCAAATTTGAGAATGCGTTCTCTATAATACTGTCTTGGAAAAATTTGATTTATATGTTCGAGATAGTCAAGTAATAATTCCGGCCAATATTTCACAATATCAGGAGCAGAATACGCAGAGAAGACCCGCCTAATAGATCCTCATCTACGGCGGGCTACGTATAGCTTCTGTTCACGGACGCTTGAGTCAGCATAAAACCATCATCAACGCGCGTCTACGTCCAATAGACAAACGCACATTTCTATTGTACCGTGCGTATTTTCTTTGCGCAAGTGGAATCAATAAGTTAACAAATTTTTATCTCAATCAGATTAACAGTATGGCAACGCTTAAAATACGAACACACAAACAAACATAGATTTTTATATTTAGATGTAGCCTAAGTGGATCGGTACCAGTGACTTTCATTCAATATAATCAAAAGTTCACCATTTCTCGAGTTGACTAGATGTAGGTAGAGGACAGAGTTCTAGAAAAAATGCCAGTTTCTTTCAGTTACTTGACGTTAAATCAAACGATAATTTTACTGAAATAAATCTTGAATATACCAGAAAAAAAATTTTGCTCAGTTTCTATTTGAAGTGCTAATTTTGATCGCTTAATGAACGGAGAGTTAAGTGATATGTTCGTATTATAGAATCGTATGGTAAGCATATATATCAAGGGAATAATATTCTTGCAATTTAATAATTCATTCTAACTATGGCTCCAGCATCGGTTACTGCATCGCATTTAAAGAACGAAGCTACAATGGTAGAGAAAGTGTATTTAAATATTTCAAAATATGATGTTGGTCCTCATGTACTAAAAGGAGTAACTTTTGAATATGTACACTTTGAATATGACACAAAATCTGAACGAGATCATTATAATAAGCGTCAAACCATGGCTGAGAATAAACACAGATGTCTCTTTTTTGGCAAAAATTAATTGTTTCCTAATGTTCTTTTAACAAGTACCGGTCCTGGTAAGAATTTTGACACATGACATGAAAAATGTAATATTACAGATTATTTCTTATCGACATTTAACAAATTAACTAATTGTGCACTATTTCACGAAATCTTGTGATTGGACTCTCATCATTGTTTTACGTCATGAAATGAACAACGAGGAAACAAACATAGTATTCCATACCAGCAACCATGGCTACCTTTAGATATGACATCCTTGCGCCTTTTCCAGTAACCTGCATTTTACCTCGCAAATGAGGCAACGCCACGGCTAATACTAATTTCACCTCGCCTTGCCTTCCGCCGCTCGTTCACCTCACGCCCTTTCGAGCGGAGGTCGTCTGAGGGCACTGCGGGGGCGGAGCCAAGGGCGCGGACGGCTTCGCGGGCGGGGCGCCGCGGAGGGGGAGGCGGAGGCGGAGATGGAGGGATAAGAGGAGGCACAGAGGAGGTAGAGATCGAGGAGGAGAAGAAGTAGGTGCAGGAGGAAGATTCGGAGATGGAGGAGGCAGAGAGTGAGGCGGAGATGCAGAAGGAGGAGGCAGAGATGGAGGAGGAGAGGTTGAGGACAAGGTTGAGGCGGAGATGGACAAGGAGGAGGTGGAGATGGACAAGGTGGCGGAGATGGAGGAGAAAGGGGAGGTGTAGATGCAGAAGAAAGCGGAGAGGGGCGACGAGGGGGCAGAGACGGAGGAGGAGGCGGAGAAGGAGGTGGAGATGCACAAGGAGAAGGCGGAGATGGAGGACAAGGAGGAAGAATAGAGAGGAGTCGGTGATGGAGGAGGAGAAGGCGGAATTGTGGAGGAGGAGAAGGAGGAGGAGGTTGCGCGGCGGG
>BOPP01000014.1:12618590-12629976 GCA_017312745.1 Gryllus bimaculatus | reverse complement strand
GTCTCATAAGCCCCTTCCAGTCAAAGGCAACTATATACGAGTTGATGGACTGAGTCACCTCAGGTAGTCAATCTTTGTTACTTGATTTAGTTCTGGATGTACCTCCTTTTCAAAGTGTAAAATATATAAAATATTTGGTAATATTAATAATCATTAAGAAATCATGATAAGACACCGTAAAGTAATCACGTTCGAAGTAACACTAGAATATTGCTTAGATTTTTCATTCTATTAAAATATTAAAAAGACTAAACATTTCGAAGAAGCAAGAAGGAGAAAACATTTAATTGATTTGCGAAAGTGAATTACTTGATATGAAGTTTCCATTACATTTTTTTTTGCATCATACAACAAAAAATATACTGATATGATTGTACTGTGTTCTGCTGAAACAAAGATATGTAAGATAAGAAAGCAGTCACGACAGTAAATTTTTTTGAAGACCTCAAAGACATATGTATTTGTGTTTGAAACAAATATACAATTTTTAGGAGTAATCAATTTAAAATACTTTCCACGTACGATAGCATTAAATGTAGTAGAGTTCCAGAAACATACAGGATCATCTTACGATTATTTCATTTGATTTTATGTGGGAACATAAAGTACGACGAAACTTTCACTGCCGAACCACGAGAAGCAGTTGCATACGAGAGGCACAAAACACCGCCGCTTTCCGAATTACGTGTTGAGGCAGGCGCACCAGGGCCAAACAATAGTGTTGCCGAAGTAACTTTACCTCCGCGGCCGGTCGCGGACGGCGGAGCTCAGTGATCATAATAAAACGGAGATCAGGCGGGGACCGCATTACCGTAATGGAAATCGCGCGGAAGCGCCCCAACCAAACACACAAACTTCCGTTCGTGTCCTGGAACCGCCGCCGCCACGCCTGTTCCGACTTGCGGGGGCGTTGCTTCACGCTCACTGACCCGCCGCGCCATCTCCGGCGAGAACCGCATGACTGGCGCGGGGCACTGATTTGTGAGTAATTTGTCCTCGACCCTCCCACTCCTCCCCATAACAGACACATGGTTCCGTCTTCGGCTTGATCCACCTTCAGTTCTCATCGGGTGCACCCGCGTTCCTGTGGTCATACCTCTCACCTGTGGGAAAGCTGGGGTTTCAAATCCAGGTCGACCCACATGGGAATTTGTTGTGGGAAACCGCGCATGGCTCGCTGCAGATTTTCTCGCGTTTCTCCCGTTTTTAGATGCCATTCATTTCACGATTGGTCCCGTCCATCATGCAAAATCACACCCATCACCAATCCTTCAATCCATTCATGTCGGTAATAGGCTAAATGCTGCGTGTCTGAGGATCATAGGAAAGAATTCAGAGGAATATTTCCTACCTTTGTCTCTGCCTCACGTCGTTTTGCGTGCTCTCGCCGCGCTGCGCCCTAGCCACAATATCCCATCCCCCTGCCGCTTGTTGCCCTAGCCACTGTTTCCTTTGCCCCTGCCATCCCCTTCCGGCTTCGGCCCCGTCGTGCCCCCTCTCGCAGTCGTGGCGTACCGCCTCCCTCGTTGTATTAGGGAAGCGCCTCCCTCCCCTCTTCCACTCTGCTCGCCGCGCTTCTGTCGCCGTATGCTTCGTAAAGTTGCCGCACGCCGCCGCGCCCGCCCCTTCGCTGCCCGCGCGCATATTGCGTATCGGCTGGCCCGGCGAAACGCGCCGTAGAACGACTCGGATTCAGAAATGTGGGGCGTGCAGCGTGGGAGGGAAGCGAACTTTTTTGCAACCAGATTTTTTCTTATTTTCCTACATCTACGTTTTTGTCTTCTTGTTTTTTTACAAACATATAGATATGTAAGGAATTACACATGTGAGCATATTCATAGTGTGATTGATTTACACAAGATGAATTAAATCGACGCTTATGAATATCAAGACTTTCGAACAAAACAATCAATGGTACCGAATTTAACGAGTAATGTCGAACAAAACTACTGTACATTGAGTATTAGGTGTTAGTGTCTTTTCTCTACTAAGTGGTTGAGACCTAGATCGTGATATTCCTCTGAAATTCGAGATTAAATGAATATTTTGTATAATGTTATTTGCGAAACAAAACGTTTTAGTGTCATGTGCTTGAAGCGCGTTAGACAATACGCGAACCAACGTATTATTACTATTGAGATCTTCCTTAGAAAGTAAATAATGTCAAGTGAAGTAATGTAACTGTTGGAAGTGAATTTTAGGTCAGTTTGGAATTAACTCCAAAAAATATTTACGGATTTATAATTGTGATGATGAGTGTAAAATGTCATGCTCCCGAGAATTGCCAAAATAACATCAACGTTCCTGACCAGCACTTCGCCGTCGGAACAACATCCGAATATTTACTGTGAACGTGTCTTTAGTTTCGGGATAAATCGTAACTGCAAAAAAAAATTAGATAGTGCTAAAATAATTCATTCCGTTAAGTGTCACGGTTGTGTTGATTGTTAAAAATGTCCGAGCTTCAAAAACTAGGTTGATTGCCTTAAAATTTGGATTCAGACATTCGTTCCTAAATGTATAGGTAATAAAGTCAAAATTTATTAAACTAACAAACAGGAACACCAACGAGTTTGTTATCAGCCAAGTGTTTTGTCAATATTTTTCGTATTACAATGCTAAACATACTCAGCCATACATACAATTCTTGCACGGAAAAATTCACCTAACGAGAAATACCATTTCTTGAAGTAAGTGTATGTACGAATTACGAGTGAGGCCAAAGGCTTCTCAGCTAAACTTATTAATTTCAATTGTTTGAATCAAAAGTTTCCTTTTTCAAATGTTTTGTTGGAAACATGTAATACTGAATACCACTAAATAGAAATTTTTGTGGAAAAAAAATATTAATAACAAAACTTAAAAGATATAGATTTTTTTTTGTAGAATTTCTGAGTAGGGAGAATTATATGGCTTATGAAGTTACTTATATTAGCCGCAAAAAAAGTTCAGATATTACTCACAAGTTAGGGGTGACGGGCCGTCCTGGGTCAAGGTGGGAAGGAAGAATGAATGGATTCAGACCCGAAGAAATATGAAACAGAGGAGGAGAATCTTCTTCATCCATTGCGTATGCACCGCTATTCGAAATTTGGAAGATAACATATTTGATGTTCGAAGCGTCGTACCGCAATACTTAAAATCTAAGGAAAGAAAATATTTGGTTGGTTAATTGATTATATTCGTATTAGCGGTCACGTCAGTGCCTATGGTTATTAGTCCCAAGTCCCTTCTCGTCAAAGGGATTATAACGTCAGTTTATGCAGTAAGTCACCTCAGAGAGTCAATCTTTGTTGCTTGATTTACTACTGGATGTACCTCCTTTTCAAGTGTAAGAATATATAAAATATTTGGTAATATTAATAATCATTAAGAAATCATGATAAGATACCGTTAAAGTAATCACGTTCGAAGTAACACTACAATATTGCTTAATATTTTTCATTCTATTAAAATATTAAAAGACTATAACATTTTCGAAGAAGCAAGAAAGAGAAAACATTTAATTGATTTGCGAAATGAAATTATTTGATATGAAGTTTCCATTACATTTTCTTTGCATCATACAACAAAAAATATACTGATATGTATTGTACTGTGTTCTGCTGAAACAAAGATATGTAAGATAAGAAAGCAGTCACGACAGTAAATTTTTTCGAAGACCTTCAAAGACATTGTATTTGTGTTTGAAACAAATGTACAATTTTTAGAAGTAATCAATTTAAAATACTTCCACGTACGATAGCATAAATGTAGTAGAGTTCCAGAAACATACAGGATCATCTTACGATTATTTCAATTTGAATTTTATGTGGGGAACATAAAGTACACGAACTTTCACTGCCAACTCACGAGAAGCAGTTGCAACGAGAAGGCGCACAAACACCGCCGCTTTCCGAATTACGAGTGAGGCAGGCGCACAGGGCCAAACAATATGTTGCGAAGTAACTTTACCTCCGCGTCCCCGGTCGCGGACGGCGGAGTTCGGTGATCATAATAAAACGGAGATCAGGCGGGACCGGCATTACCGTAATGGAAATCCGCGGGAAGCGCCCAACAAACACACAAACTTCCGTGCGTTGCCGGGAACGCCGCCGCCACCGCCTGGTCCGACTTGCGTGGGCGTGCTCACCTCCTGACCGCCGCGCCATCTCGCGGGAGAACGCATGACTGGCGCGGGGCACTGGATTTGTGGTAATGGTCCTCGACCCTCCCACTCCTCCCCATACAGACACATGGTTCCGTCTTCGGCTTGATCACCTTCAGTTCTCATCGGGGTGACCCGAGTTCCTGTGGTCATACCTCTCACCTGTGGGAGCTGGGGTTCAAATCCAGGTCGACCCACATGGAATTTGTGTGGGAAACCGTGCTCGCTGCAGATTTTCTCGCGTTTCTCCCGTTTTAGATGCCATTCATTTCACGATTGGTCCGTCATCATGCAAATCACACCATCACCAATCCTTCAATTCCATTCATGTCGGTAATAGGCGTAAATGCTGGTGTCTGAGGATCATAGGAAAGAATATCAGGAATATTCCTACCTTTGTCTCTGCTCACGTCGTTGCTGTGGCTCTCGCCGCGTGCGCCCTAGCCACAATTCCCATCCCCCTGCGCTTTGTTGCCCTAGCCACTGTTTCCTTTGCCCCTGCCATCCCCTTCGGCTTCGGCCCCGTCGTTGCCCCCTCTCCGCAGTCGTGGCGTCCGCTCCCTCGTTGTATTTGGGAAGCGCCTCCCTCCCCTCTTCCACTCTGCTCGCCGCGCTACTTTCGCGTATTGCTTCGTAAAGTTGCCGCACGCGCCGCGCCGCCTTCGCTGCCCGGCGCGCATTTGCGTCTGGCTGCCCGGCGAACGCGCCGAGAACGACTCGGATTTCAGAAATGTGGGGCGTGCAGGTGGGAGTGGAAGCGAACTTTTTTGCACCGATTTTTTTCTTATTTTCTACATCTACGTTTTTGTCTTCTTGTTTTTTTACAAACATTAGATATGTAATGGAATTACACATGTGAGCTATTCATAGGTGTGATTGATTTACACAAGATGAATTAAATCGACGCTTATGAATATTCAAGACTTTCGAACAAAACAATCAATGGTACAATTTTAACAGTAATTCGAACAAACTACTGTACATTGAAGTATTAGGTGTTAGATGTCTTTCTCTACTTAAGTGGTTGAGGACTAGATCGTGTATATTCTCTGAAATTCCGAGATTAGAATGAATATTTTGTACAATGTTATGCGAACAAAACGTTTTAGTGTCATGTGTTGAAGCGCGTTAGACAATTACGCGAACAACGTATTATTACTATTGGATCTTTCCTTAAAAAGTAAATAATTGTCAAGTGAAGTAATGTAACTGTTGGAAGTGAAGTTTAGTCGGTTTCGATTAACTTCAAAAAATACTAGGGATTTGAATTTTGAATATGTTTTTAAATGTATGCCCCCGAGTACTGCCAAATAACATCAACGGCTTCCTACAGTACTCCGCTGTCGGAAACCATCCGCATTTTTACGTGAACGTTCTGTAGTTTTGCGAGTAAACTCGTAGTTGCAAATAAAAAGAATAAGATAGGGCAAAAAATAATTCATTCCGTTTAAATTGTCTCGTTCTGTGTTGATAGTAAAAATGTCTCGAGCTTCAAAACTAGTTGATGCCTAAAATTTGGATTCAGAAATTCGCTCATAAATTTCTAGGTAATAGTCATTAATGGTATTAAACTAAGAAACAGCGAACACCAACCGAGTTTGTTATCATCCAAGTGTTTTTCAATACTTTTCGTATTACAACAAACATACTCAGCCATACATAGCAATTTCTTGCAAGAAAATTCACCTAAACGAGAAATATCATTTCTTGGAGTAAGTGTATTCCACTTACGAGTGAGGCCCAAACTCTCTTAGTTCAAACTTCTTAATTTCAATTGTCGTTTGGATCAAAAGTTCGCTTTTTCAGATGTTTTTTTGAAAAGATATAATACTGAAAACACTAAATAGTTTGGTGTAAAAAATAGTACATACGAGTAATAAGACATTTACATAACAATAGTGCATAGCGAGACGTTTACAGATATAGATTTCTTTGTAGAATTTCTGAGAGTAAATTATGTTTATTTATACTAAACATCTGGTGAAGAGCGAGCTTTTAGTAAATCCAAATTTGCGCAATGGTACTAGTTTTGTTATTATTATGATCTTATTTTTTAATACATTTCTGTAATATTTTCTATATATTGATTATAAGAGAGATGGGATGATATCAATAGTTTGAGAGAGATTTCTACCTCCGGGTTTAGCTCGGAGATGATGTCCCTTTTGTAAATGTGAAATGATTAAATTTAATGTAGAAATCTTCCTTATAAATGTAAGTAAAAAATGTTCAAATGGGTGGTAATTGGTGTGCTAGACATAGATTGTTGAATTTTATTGACTGCTTCTGTAGACAATGAGAGCGTCAGATTCTTCATGGTTGGATTTAATTTCGAATCTATTGCTAGTACTTATTACGTTGTATCTACCAATCTGTATGTGCTGGATTTTTTGGCAAACCGTGACGACCTGCACTTGCTCGGTTATATTTTTAATTTCTGAGGTCGGAGTTGCGTTGAGAATTGTTTTGAAGTTGCACTTCCTTCTTACTGAGGTCGTCTGGGTCGTGGTTTACCCGAATGGCCTCGGCGATGATTTCTTTGTTGAATGCAAAGGTTGTTGAGCAAGAAACACAATTGGTTGAAAAACAATTATTGTCCATCACGTAAATTGGAGTGATAGACCAAGAAAACCGTATTCAGTGCTAATTTTCCTCAGACACTGAAAGAATAATTCTCTCGTTAAAGACCGTGCCCTGCTTATACCAGCCTGTCCGCTGTGGAGCGATATCTATTAATTGATGATAAGCGGAGCGAACTTTATTATCTGTTCTCACTTGAGGGTCATATGAGCAAGAAGTACACAAGCTCAAAAGTGCATGCGTATTTTCTCTTGTCATTTTCTGAATCTTCTTCAGAGATTCTCGTCTCACATTCCCTTAGTATTAGTATTTTAAATGTATTGTACATTTGTGCAACTTATATATTTTGGTTCATTTGCACCAGACATTTTAAGGAAGAGCACCACTTTGAACTACTTTTTACAAAAAACTTTTTTTCTTTCATAATTTGAAATATTTACAGCTGATTTTAGATATTATATGATAGTACCTAAAATGGTCACATTCGGGCTAAACACCAAAAGCAGTGATTCATATTTACGTAAAAAGTTAATATTTTATATTAATTTCAATAAGCAAAAAATAACAATAACATAGATAAAAAGTTAATATGATTCTGATAAAAGGAGTGACAAGCATTTTGTACTAGTATACAAGACAATAAGTTGTTTTGTACAAGACGAGAATTATTACTTCTGACTTTCGTGGTTGGAAAGCGTGACTCTTGTAGGGCCTTTCTAATTGAATTACTTCGTCCCGTGCTGCAAGCGTTAAAGTATATATTGATATATTTCTATTCGGTATCTGTGGAGTTCCCCCACATGAAAAATGAACACAAGGAAAGCCAGCGTGCGATTCGAGGGCGCAGCCACAATGAAATCACTGACATGACCTACAGCCTGCCACATCGAGACCGGGAACGGGCCCAGCGACACAAAGTGCTGAGCAAACCCCAGCCCCGCATCATTAGTTCCACAAACCAAATTGAATTTTATTTCATCGCGTTGCGGTCTTTGTCGGACGCTGAGTGCCAGACATTGCAATACCCACATTGTCTGAGTGGAACAATTGCACATAAATTTTGAGAGGAAATGCTGATGCTAAAACGCAACAAATTCATTTTAGACCTTTCATTCCATTAGGCGACCTATTGATAAACGCAGCCCCGTGTATTAAAGCTAACGAGTGTTAATCACATAGCCGTGAATGTGCTAATACAGCGAGGGAGGTGGAAATAGGCCTCAAAAACACAACGTACGTTATGAGTAATTACGGTATGTTTACATGTGCGCGGCAGCGGTGGGCTATCAACAGTTGATTAGGCGCAAAGCGGCCTGGGCGGCGGTGGCGGGTGTGTTTCGGCGGAGCGGGCCCAGAGAGCGCAGGTGGGCAGAGGAGGACCATCGCGAGGTCGTTAACTGTGCACTGCAGCGAGCCGACGACGTGCAATACTCACCGTGAAGAGACAGACCAAATACAACGTGAACAAAACGACAAATGGTGGTCAAAGGAGAATTACGTGAGTGGGTAGAAGACGAAAGAACAAACATTGAATGGGAGGTGAATCTTTACACGCTTGCAAAAAGCTCAAAGAATTCTAGAAAATGTTTAAAATAAAAATGTTTAAAATTATCAAAAACTCCACCAGACATGGCATTTTTAGAAGATAAATGTAAATAACCATAAAAAATATAATTTAAGAAATAGAGTAGAACAAGGTAAATGTATGTATAAAAATCCATAATACAGAGAAGTGTGGTTAAAAGGATAAAAATACGTATTTTAATTCAATTTATGCGAACAATTCAATTCTATAGAGTTCACCGCATTACGTGTATAAATGGAAAACAAGTTTATGCACCAGGTACATTTTTAACCCAATAAAACAAATATCTTAAATTATTATTACGTATATCTTCCCGTTCCACATATCGTTCCATTAATAATAAAAGTTTGTTGCAAAAGTATTTATCACGCATGTAGTATATCATCGGGCAAACATACTACACTTCCAGGGAATGCTAAGGAGACAGTTCGGGGTAAGGGAACGCGAAGAGGTTCTAGAATGTGTGAACAGAGTAATGAGCAGCTCATGACGACCTTACAAGCTTAAGGCCAGGAGGGTGGGAGGGTCTGACGGAAGGGTGGAATGAAGTGCGCAGACAGAGGTGTCGTTTCGAGCGCAACCGCGCATCGTGTCGCGTTTTATCTCTGCCTCGCAAACAGCTTGTGAGCACCGGCCGGCGTCCTCGCGTTCTTTCGCGATACGTCCTCCACCACTGTCATTCCACGCGGCATATCCCGTGCTATCCGAGCACAATTAAAACAGAATCCGACGTTACACATTACACTGGGTTCGATGTTCAGCTTGAACTGTTAGAACTGAAATACACGTCCCTTTCTTATGACCAGGGGGCAGATTTTAATGAAACGTATTTTTTTTCACTTCAGAACAATGCCGTTTAAAATAGAAATTCATTTTATGTTATGTCGAAACGAAATGATTCGTTTGTATTTTTCGTCGATGTCGACTTATAAGTCATTTTTTTACCGTTTTTGGTTATTTTTAATGTGTTTTTCACTGAGTTCACAGCTTTCAATTTCATTTTAATGGTACTTGCTTCAAACAAATGTTTACGCGAATCATCAAATGTTCACCACAGAATTCCTGAGTTGCCTATTAGATTTCTTCGCTCATATATTGTAATGTCAGCCTTTGTACTATATAATCTAAGGTTCCTGTGACATATATCGACGCCATTGTCAGTTCGGCCGATTTCGCGATAAATAAAGGCAGAGATTTTCTTTTACGGATCACTCCAAACCCAAAGTTGGCGATCTGAGTTCACGTGAACAAAAGGAAGAATCCTCGATTCCATCAGTAACATAACCAACAATTTGAGTTGTTCATCTGAAGTGGTTTTGATAAAAAAATATAAGTAGCTCTTTGTTTTTAGGACTTTTTAAAGAATTTTAAGAGCATCATATTGATCATTTTCGGCAATGTTTTAGGTTATCAAAAGCCGCCTGCTACTTATTACCAATCTAATAAATGTTTAACCTAAATGATATAACATTCAAACAACACAACTTAAACTAAATTCTACATTTTACCATGTTACAACAGGTGTTTCGAAATATAATGGAATGTTTATTTGTTTTGTTCCATTAAAGAAATTAAGATTTGTTGAATTTGTATATATTACGTACGATATATACGGTATAACACGCAGTATGACATCGTTTCACATACTTAAGAACACTACATAAAACACCAAACATTTGTAAACAAAATTTGAGTACATTAACATTTATTTTAGTTTTTTTTAATGATCCCCTAATAAACGGTTTAACGTTAGAAACATTTAAAAGAATGGGTCAAAACCGAGAACCGCAAGTTAAAATGTGTGGTCAGATGCAAAAGAAGTCCTTGTGTCCGCGTCGTTTGGACGTTTCCACCCTTTGCAGCGCGCCTCGTTTTCCGCCCACGCCTCTTCCCCGCCTGTCCTCTCTGCTCCGTCGCAGCTCCCGCTCTGCCCGTCGCCAGCCCAGTTTTCTCCCTCGGCGCGCACCGCCTCGCCCCAGCGCCCCGGCCACGGTCACAGCGGGCTTATCGCCCCGGCCTTCGCCCCGAGCGGGCCATTTGCAAAAATTGGCGGGCGGCCGCCCCCGGGCGACCCGCGAGGGGGGAGGGCGGCGCGGGCAGCGACGCGGGGAAAACCGACCGAGAGGAGACGTAATGGAGAGAGAGGCGAATGCAAATACGGGAGCTGGTGGCTGAAATGGAGTACGTGGTGATAGATGTAAGCGTGTTGACGGTGGAAGTTATAAAGCGAAGGTAGAAGTAGTGAATATTGATGATTGAAAGGAGGCCACTGTTACCATAAGTTTTTGTTAGTATATGCAGAATCTGTCTTTCTAGATTATCTCTAATAAGCTAATAAATAAACTAATTCTAAAATTGCGGAAGACCAACTGAATTTTGTAACAAACAGTGATGATAGGTATGTTAAATAGAAAAGAGCATACATCTCATTTGGAGTCGTAGATATTGGCAATTCTACAGACGAATGTAGCGATATCTGTGGTCGAAAGTTTCTAGACCAACTGAATTCAGTTTGGGTGATTTGGCATGAACATAAGGCATAGAAAAGGCAGAAATGGGAAAGAAAATTAATAGTCGAATAGATAGGCCAGGTGACATCAAACTGTGATACACGTACCCCGACGTAATTGGATAAGACATTCATGAATACAGGAATTCATGAAAAACTGCCATGGGAATATTGGAAAAAATTAATCACTCAATAGAAAAGTCCGAGAATACGCTGTAAGACTGCTATTCTCAATGCACAGGCACTTGCTTCATTCTGGTCGTTTCTTCCATGTCCTTATAATTACTTGCTTTATAAATTGAAAAGTAATTGTCAATTTTTTTTAAATGAATTAATAATAACTCAGATGTTTGTACCTGTTTCAAACCATTTCATCTACCATAAACTTTTAGCGATGTGGGCATGGTGCAGTCTTCAAAAAGATCGAAAACCTCTGCTCAGAGGAAATGACTGGGGCGTCGGTGGTAGTCGTAGAGTTACAACGGGGAAAGAACGACGGCGGTAGCGACTGCGAGATGGGCAGGGCGAAACGAGGGCGGTGGGGCGTGGCGGGACGGGCCGAGCA
>BOPP01000014.1:12603423-12618515 GCA_017312745.1 Gryllus bimaculatus | reverse complement strand
GGGCAGACCAGACCGCGGTAGTGTGGGGCGGGGCGGACATCGGGTCAGAGCGAGCGGCGCCGTCATTCGGCGTACGCCGGCGGCGCCGCGCGCAGATTGGAACGTCACGCGGACAAATGGCGGTCGGAAACGCGCGATGAGCGCGCCCGATTCCGCGAGCAATTACGGATATTTAGGTGCTGAAATTAACGTCGAAATGCTCGGAGGCCGCGCTCTCCTGGCCCCCGCGGAGAGCGCCTGATTTTGCTCTGTCAAATTGGAGTGGCGTTGGGACTCCACAAGCAGACAATATGGGTCAGAACACAAGCTATTAAGTGAGTAAGAATCCTGGCTAATAATATACACAATTATTTATGGGACCTACATGCCAGGTACCTACTGTTGTATATTCCAATAGTATTAATCGTCATACTTTAATCGTCATTATTTAAAGATGTACTTAGTAATAAATCTTCTTTATTCGAAAGTACCATGGTTTATAAATGTAATTATTTTAGTTTTTTTTTGGGCGTGCTTTGGAAGAAATTCGTTATTGAATATATCAGTATTTGTTTGCTTTCCTTCAAATAGTTTTTAATAATCAAAAAAATAACATAATATTATTTTAACGAATTATCTCTTCCGGGTATGTATTCATGGTCTTGGAGAGCTTTTAATTACCTTTTATAATACATTCAAGTGCAATCAGATTTATTTACGTACTCGTACACTTCCTCCAGAGGATAATTAATTACTTTAAACCCGTACAATATTTTACTATAGACTTAATTATTTATGCTAAAAAGACAAAACATAAAACGAAACATTGCCTCCTCTAAAATAAAACAAATAATGAACTATACGTTAGTAAAATCAAACAGGAAACAAATGACTAAAACTTTAACTTATGAGTATCTTCGGTGTTTATTTGATTAATTTGTATGTGTTTTATATTTTAGAAATGGAAAAATATAACTTACATTTTCGTCGAAATGAACCTCGTATTGTTCATCGACATTATAAGATGCCTTGGTAGATCCAGCAAGTTTAAAATGATATCCGATCGTGCTTTGAGCCACATCACCAAACCTTTGAGACTTTTACTAGGTCATTATTTCATATTTTTTCTGTAGAGAAAATATGTTAAAACGGAATGTGCGCTACTATGCGGTACTGTTTTGGTATCGAAACTGAATGCACGAGATCCAGCGATTCACACGGTATTTCGTTTTTGTACGTAATAGTGATCAAAGTATTTCCTCTGGACGTAGCAAAAAGCACTGAAGATCAAACAGTTGAACATTGGATCTACTGTAATAAAATAAATTAGGTTAATTTAGGATTTTCCACTGAAAGAGACATTGGAACACGCACGTTTTATTTTTCACCACAATAATCACTTCACATTACAGTTCAGCACATTAGGACACTCTCAAAACAGCACAAAAGGAACAAATCGCACCACACGCATAACAAAGGAAACAAAGTTCCTGAAAATGAAGCTATAAGGGCGGTAAACAAACTAGAGGAAATCTGTATCAAAAAATCAAGCATGCTTCATTTTTCTGCACAAACTACATCCCGTCTGGTTCATCACTTTTCTCTACTGATGAAAAATGTTCGTGGTTATCAAACTTGATGAAACCTGTACCGAAAAATGTAGCATTTTTCTGAACAAATTACATCCCGTCGGGTTCGTCACTTTTCTGTACCGATGAAAAATGACTGCGGTATTCAAACTGGATAAAACCTGTATCATAAAATTTAGCATGCGTAATTTTTCTGCACAAATTACATTCCGTCTGGTTCGTCACTTTTCTATACTGATAAAAGAATGACCGCGGTAATCAAACTGGATAAAACCTGTACCGAAGAATGTAGCATGTGTAATGTTTCTGAACAAATTACATCCCGTCAGGTTCGTCACTTTTCTATACTAATAAAAAAAATTACCGCGGTAATCATACTGGATGAAACCTGTACCGAAAAATACAGCATGCGTAATTTTTTTTGCACAAATTACATCCCGTCTGGCTCGTCACTTTTCTATACTAAAAAAGAAAATGACCTAGCTAATCAAACGGGATGAAACCTGTACCGAAAAATGTAGCATGAGTCATTTTTCTGAACAAATTACATCCCGTCTGGTTTGTCATTTTTCTGTACCGATGGAAAATGGTGAAAAAATGCCCGTGTAAATCGGGCCTAAAGGCAGTTTCAGCGAACAATGACGGACCTCTTGGCGCGGCGGCGCTCCCTTCCCTAGCGCTCAGCGCTTCGCCGCGCTTCCGGCATTAGCAGCTTTTTACCTAACTAGCTGTTTTCGCTCGAATTAATTACACAAGTGCCTCAAAGGGCGCTGCGCCAAGTGCATCCGTTAATGCTTCGCAGGTTCCTCGCGCACAGTCGGGCGCGTTATCTGATGGGGAGGTGGGGGCGTACGCTTTCAATGACGCCTGCAAAACATGTGGGTACAGAAGATTTGTGTGTGAGTGTATATATGACTGTATTACATTCCTCTCGGAATCAGAGGATGACATTGCCCTTGTCGCGTAAAGAGATTGCGAGATATTATTACATTTTGTAGTCTTGTACGTTTCAAATATGCTATGGAGAGGAGAGGATACGCTTTGATTCTCTTTATTGCATGCGTCGCGCTTGAATAAAATTTTATTTAAACCAACAAGCAGCATACGAGATACAAGATACGCGTGTATAATTCATGAAAGCAAAAGGATTCTTGTGTATTTATCATTCTAAACTTTATGTTCATAGCTTCGAGTATATAAATTCTGCCAACACAACTAATATATCTATAGATAAAATGTAATTGACGTGTTTGGTAACTATGTCTAGCTGAATCATTCATAAAGGGATTCGTTTTATATATGCGCATAAAAATTCAAAAAATGACAAAATATTGTTTTATTTAAGGATAATATTCATCCTGTACTTTTGGACAAGGCGTGCTTGCGATAAGACGCGATAATTGCTACGAACTTTCCAATGTCGTTAAGTACTTATGGTATTTTGTAAGATGTTTAAACATTTTCAATAGTCATTTCATAAAATTAAATCTGCATTCACGTGTTTTCATAATCTCAGTTTCCTGTTTGGAAGGATAAAGACAGAAAATTGCATCGTTTTTATCGGCAGGGTATGCTCAAGGATGTATACGTCGATGATTTTGCCAGCACTTTCCCTGAGCGCAAAAATTGGCGTGTGATTTAGTTTCAAAAGATGGGATCTCAAATACTACAGCAAGACAATTTGTCTTGAATATTTCATGAGAATGACAATTTGTCTTGAATATCTTTTGCGTACATTTTTACAAAAAAAATATTCGTACCCACACGCAAACGTAAATCATGTGAATCTTGAGGAAGTGTAGTTTACCGAATTTTTATATGCAATAATTCAAATGTTATGTCTGACCCTAGAGACCAAAGTACTGATTTGTAATCTGATAATATGCTCATGAGATGTTTTGGGTGAGCGTAATACTATTAAACACGTTTTGATTATCGCAGAAACTCATTAGCGGCAATGTGGCCTCGTTACTTAGAGCCAGAAGACAAGAACTACCCTCCGAGGAAGGTCTGTCCTCGGAGGGCCGCACTTCAGAATCCGAGGGCCAGCCAGAGGCCAGCGTTTGCTCAGGGCCTCGAAGGGCTTCCCGCGCAGCGGCGGCGGGGGGGGGCGGGGGCGGGGGCGGAGCACGATAGCAGAGCGGGGTGACGGATGGTCTGTGCGCGTCGCTCCTTCCGCCGCCCCGCCTCAGCGGGAAGAAACTCCGTTTGCGGGGGGCGGGGGCGGGGGCGGGGAACGGAGAGCGGCGAGGCGGCGGGGTCGGCTCGGCTCGCCTCGCCTCGGCTCTCTAGGTTTCCTTTTTTCAACTCCTTGGAGCCCCTCGGAACGAGCTCTCCCCGCGCCGCGCCGCCGCAGCCGCCCTCTCCAGCCGCGGGTAAGTAGCTGTTGTGGCGGCCGCCGCCCCTTGAAAAACGTGAGCCATTCCGAGTGTAAAGCAAACGGGCCCGCCTGGGCGCGCGCTGCCCGCCCGCCTTTTGACTGCCGCCGCGGACGGCGGGGCGGGCGGGGCGGAGGGCCGGAGAAAGGCAGAGAAGAACGTAGTGTGGGTGGTCAGGCGGGCTGCATGTGCACCAGCTGGGTGGCGGCCGCCTGGCGAGAGGCGGCAAGGTAAAGAGGATGCAGAACGACGAGGTTGGCCGGTTTCGCCGAAGTGGCACGGAAAAGTTTCCCGAAAATGGGAACACCTTGGAGAGGAACAATTGATAAATGGGTCCCAGAAAATCAGTTAACGAGACAACTGAACTGGGGGTGAAACAGTCGTTATGCGCTGACATTTTGAAATAATTGCTTAATAATGGAGACAACAAAATAGCAGGTTACCGCGGAGGTTGGATATTTCCTCTGCAAAAAACTATTCTGAGACGGCTCAACAACTATTTCGATACAAAACAGACTACTAAAAGAAAAAAAAGTGAAGATTGGAGACGAATTGAAAAGTAGGTCACGAAAGTATAGAGTAAACAGAAAAGGAACAACTGGAAACCCCGAAGACATTATGAGTACTCGAAGTTAAGCAGTGACGCAAGCGAAAGTGGAGTGAAAGGGACAACAACAGGCGTTCCTGGACGGTGGAGTCCTCACGACGAAAATGTGTCCGTTTCGCGCTTGGAGCTGCGTAAAGGGCAGCTGGCGCGTGGAAATGAAGGCGCGGCCGACCGTCGGGTCGGCGGAGACGCAATGTGGGGGACGCCGCAGGAAAAAGGAGTGACGCGGGCGGGGGCGGGGGTGGGGGCGGCGCGTCGAAGTCATCCGTCAGCCGGCGTACGTGAGGCCGGCTCGAGGCGCCGCCACTGCTCTGCCGCGCTGCTCCGACCGCGGTACTTCAGTAGAGCACTCTGGCATTTTTTTCACTTGCGCCCGCGGAATGTGGGGCGTCATGTGTACGTGACGGGAGGGTGCCTCTCCCATTAGAATATCAAAACATTTGGGTCAAATATGTTTCTCAAACCTAGTTCGTCTTTCGAGTGTGTGTGTGTGTGTGTGTGTGTGTGTGTGTGTGTGTATTTTTAAAGGCTTTTAGTCTGGCTTGTAAAATGCAACGGGAGCTCAGGTATAAAAAAATTTAATTGGAAATCGTTGATCTTAATACCCCGAAGATATCATAAGAATATGGCCTTTTACATAGGTTGACTTCTTTTCTGGATGTGCTTTTGAATTTATATTTTGGATATTCTTGAGTATTTCTTTCCTTCGTTTTTCTTTCTACATTCGAAAGATGGTACTTTGCTTTCGAAATGTCTTTTCAAGGTTTGTTGTATTAACTAGATAGTTACCGAACGACTGTGATACCCACGTTTGCCTGATGTTCTGAAAGAGCCCAGAGTCTGGACTTTAACTTTAAATTTAATGCATCAGTGGCTGCTGACAAATAACTCACCCGTCGTCGTCATTGAATACTGATCTTTCGTTTCTTAAGGACCCGTCGTAAATAAATGGAAACTCAGAACCTTTTTTGTTTTGTTGCCTACCTTCTTAACACTTTAAGATTAGTGCAACACTAATTTTATATATCTGTGAAATTGGTCACGCAGAGTTATCAGTTTGTCCTTGCTTATAGACCAACCCTCCTTAACAAACTCTTAATTTAGTCACTCGTTCTCCGGTCGCTTGTCGTATATTTATGGATTTTCAACATGTATTTACTTTATGTGAGACGTCATAACGTTACGAAGATGTTCAAAAGTTGATTATCACAATTATTATAGATAAAAGTCAATTTCATCACAATTATTGTGAGAAATGTAAGGTAAGAGTGCAGGACGAGCATGACTGTTTTATCCTCTCCTCTCTCAAGACAAAGCCGCAATCAAAGATATGCGTTTGAATTGAATTGAATTAATGCCTTATTTTACGTGGCGAGACTCGGGCCATCAGGCCCGCTCTTTCGTCTCACCACGCAAATTTCGCTACGCTTCTTTCACCAACTAGCAGAGGAAGGAGGCATTTCTCGGGCGAGAAACAGGCGATTTTGAATTTAGCTCAGAGGCGTCATTTAGACTTGAGGATCTTTTACATGCAAGTAAATCTACTAACATGGGACAGCCGGCTTTACTTCCCCTCCGAAGGAAGGCGTACGAAGAATTTTTTCACCCTTAAAAATCCACGGCTTCGGGTTTGCACCCGTGAACTTGGGTATACTAGTCCAAAAAGGTAACTGTTACACCATGGCCGCCGCAAACCATGGCAATCCGAAGTGGCCCCTTCTCTCAGCGACGTCTTCGCCTCTGACGGACGACTGCGCCCTCGCGCTCCGCCGCTCACCGCTCTCCGCAATTCTCAAGTCCGGAGCCCCGGCTGCCTGGCAACTGCCGCGCATAGTTTCCTTGGCCCCAGCGCGTGGAAGGCGAGGGCGCCTCGGCGGGGCCCTGCTTCTCGTGCAGGAAACGAAACAGGTGCGCGCTTCCGGCGCAGCCGCCCGCGGCGCGGCCTCGACTCCCCCTCCCCCTCGGCTGCCGCCCCCCCCGCTCCGGCTGCGCGGGGGCGGTGTCGCGTTCCCGCTTCCGGTCGCCGGGCGGAAGGCGCGCCGACGCCTGCGACTTGGATTTCGTGCTCTCCACGGCCCCTGGGCCTCTGCGCCGGAACGCCCTCGCTCTTCACGCCCTTTAGGTCAGAGCTCCAATGCGAAGGTCAATGACAGGGCACCGGTGGTTGTAAAACATTTCAGCTGAGTCAGGTGCATGCCTTTCCGACAAACAATTACTGCTCCCGTGCTGCAAATCCTCATAAATCATCGTTTTGGAGGATGTACATCAATTAATACTCTGGAAGAAAATCAAATGTTTTATATCGTAACTGCTACACACACAATTCAGTGTTGTATAAAAGACCCAGCTTGATGAGATGTTGCATCTTGCTCGGTCATTTCTTCAAACTAATAGTTTATTCTCATGTTTATAATGTTTAAAAAAATTACTCAAGAATATTATCCTATAATTATTATCCTATTCATGTAGTTTCGAATATTTTGAAAATCAAAATCAATTGAATTGAATTTTATTTTAATAATGTCGAAGCAAATCAAAATATGTTCTATTATTTTCTTACAAAATAATTTTTTGTATCTAGAATTCGCGATTTAGTAAATCCGTTGCTCACGTCATTTTGATTTTATGGGAATATGTTGAACGTTACAGTGCATCTAATAATTATTTGTCTTCAAGAGCATATTTAATTTACTTAGTTTATTTAGTTTTATTTAGTTTATTTACTGTCACAAACAAAATAATATAGCTTCTATATAAAAAGTATGTTGTAGATTGAGCACAGCAGAACATCTCGATTTTCAATTGAAAGCCCATATACTGTCGGAGTATTTTTGTTTTGTAAATACGAGGCAACGTTGGATGAAATTGCAAAATATCTACGATATTATTGATAATAAAATATTATGAATTTTAATGAAGACTACGTAAAAAACAGCTGTGAAAATGTGTTGCGTTTCAAAATTACATTTCACTGTTTTCTTTCCCATTTTATAGACCCTCACTTTTTTTGTGACCTTTTTTGTGACCGTTTTCTACGCCTCATCTTTCACTGAATTCTTAGGAATGACTAATATTTCTGATTCTGAAATGAGTCACGTTGACTTTTGAAGAATAAAATGTGTTGACGTTGTCCAATCTGTCAGAAATTTACCTTTCCTTCCGCTTTCTTTCTCTTCTTCTTCTTTACGTATTTCTCTTCACATGTAACCCTCACTGTCTGTTGGTGAATGAAATACAGGATATTTGTACTTGCAAACTGTACTAGAACTTTTGTTCTCTGATTGAAGAACTAGAATATGCGATTATGAATATGAAATGTGATTAAATAATTGGGAATTATATCTCCAATGAGTACACAGCTCCATATTCACACCTGCTTTGTTTCACCTGCTACATCCGCCCGCTACATGCCATACCCTACATGCACCATGAACAGCCATATCCATTCGATCTGCACCAAAAATGTACTGACCCTCTCAGCATAAAATGTCCTCGTAGCCCAATATCCACAACGCTGCGTAATATCGAAACCGAAAGCCCAGTCCCAGACGAAGGAACGCGAGGTATGCCTTCTGCGCGGGTTTCTTGACTGCGCACAAAGAATGCCCTGCCCCGGCCGCCAACGCGCGGCCCAAAATGTTTGGCCGCTGACAAAAACTGCAGCTCGAAGCGCGCTGGGGGGCACTAAGTGAATTCGGCCGTGTCCTTGCAGGGTCTCCAAACACTCGCGCGCGGCCACGAAGTGCGTGAAATCGGGGAGGACGGGCGGGCGACGGGCGTGACGGCGCGGGGTGGCGGCGGGCGCAGGGCGCAGCGCCCGCGCTCTCAGCTGCTGGGCGAGACGGACGAATGGACGAATGGACAGACGAGCGGATGGACGGACGGGTGTCGGACGGATGGACGGACGGATGGGCTGGCGGACGAGCTGGCGGACAGACGGGCGGACGGGTTGTTGGGCGGACGGGCGAGCGGGCGGGGAGGCCAAGAGAGAGGATTTAATGCTTCGGCAGGTTCTCGCGCAGCAAGGTCGGGCCGCGTTAAATCTTGATGTGGGAGTGGGGGCGTACGCTTTTCAATGACGCCTGCAAAACATGTGGGTAGCAAAGATTTGTGTGTAGTGTATATATGACTGTATTACAATTCCTCTCGGGAATCAAGAGGATGACATTGCCCTTGTCGCGTAAAGAGATTGCGAGACTTATTATTACATTTGTGTCTTGTCGTTTCAAAATTCTATGGAGAGGAGAGGATACGCTTTGATTCTCTTTATTGCATGCGGTCGCGCTTGAATAAATTTTATTTAAAAAACAACAAGCAGCATACGGATACCAAGAAACGCGTGGTATAATTCATTGGAAAGCAAAAGATTCTTGTGTATTTATGCATTCTAAACTTAATGTTCAAGCTTCGGAATAAATCTGCAACACAACTAATATATCTATAGATAAAATGTAATTGACTGGGTTTGGTAACTATGTCTGCTGATCATCATAAAGGGATTCGTTTTTATATAACGCATCAATTCAAAAAATGACAAAATATTGTTTTTATTTAAGGATAATATTCACCTGACTTTTAGACAAGGCGTGCTTGCGATAAGACGGAAATTGCTACTAACTTTCCAATGTCGTTAAGTATTATGGTATTTTGTAAGATGTTTAACATTTTCAATCAGTCATTTCATAAAATTAAATCTGCATTCAGCGTGGTTTTCATAATTCAGTTTCCTGTTTTTGGAAGGATAAAGACAGAAAATTGCATCGTTTTTATCGGGCAGGGTATGCCAAGGATGTATACGTCGGATGATTTTGCCAGCACTTTCCTGAGCGCAAAAAATTGGCGGGTGATTTAGTTCAAAAGATGGGATCTCAAATACTTACAGAAGACAATTTGTCTGAATATTTCATGAGAATGACAATTTGTCTTGGAATACTTTTGCGTACTTTTTAACAAAAAAAATATTCGTAAACGCCACACGCAACGTAAATCATGTGAATCTTGGAGGGAAGTGTAGTTTACCGAATTTTATATGCAAATAATTCAAATGTTTATGTCTGACCCTAGAGACCAAAGTACTGATTTGTAATCTATTATAATATGCTCATGAGATGTTTGGGTGAGCGTAATAACTATTAAACACGTTTGATTATCGCAGAAACTCATAGCGGCAATGTGGCCTCGTTAACTTAGAGCCATGAAACAAGAACACCCTCCGAGGGAAGGTCTGTCCTCGGGGGTCCGCACTTCAGATCCAGGGCCAGCCAGAGGCCAGCGTTTGCTCAGGGCCTCGAGGGCTTCCCGCGCAGCGGCGGCGGGGGGGGGCGGGGGCGGGGGCGGAGCACGATAGCAGAGCGGGGTGACGGATGGTCTGTGCGCGTCGCTCCTTCCGCCGCCCCGCCTCAGCGGGAAGAAACTCCGTTTGCGGGGGGCGGGGGCGGGGGCGGGGAACGGAGAGCGGCGAGGCGGCGGGGTCGGCTCGGCTCGCCTCGCCTCGGCTCTCTAGGTTTCCTTTTTTCAACTCCTTGGAGCCCCTCGGAACGAGCTCTCCCCGCGCCGCGCCGCCGCAGCCGCCCTCTCCAGCCGCGGGTAAGTAGCTGTTGTGGCGGCCGCCGCCCCTTGAAAAACGTGAGCCATTCCGAGTGTAAAGCAAACGGGCCCGCCTGGGCGCGCGCTGCCCGCCCGCCTTTTGACTGCCGCCGCGGACGGCGGGGCGGGCGGGGCGGAGGGCCGGAGAAAGGCAGAGAAGAACGTAGTGTGGGTGGTCAGGCGGGCTGCATGTGCACCAGCTGGGTGGCGGCCGCCTGGCGAGAGGCGGCAAGGTAAAGAGGATGCAGAACGACGAGGTTGGCCGGTTTCGCCGAAGTGGCACGGAAAAGTTTCCCGAAAATGGGAACACCTTGGAGAGGAACAATTGATAAATGGGTCCCAGAAAATCAGTTAACGAGACAACTGAACTGGGGGTGAAACAGTCGTTATGCGCTGACATTTTGAAATAATTGCTTAATAATGGAGACAACAAAATAGCAGGTTACCGCGGAGGTTGGATATTTCCTCTGCAAAAAACTATTCTGAGACGGCTCAACAACTATTTCGATACAAAACAGACTACTAAAAGAAAAAAAAGTGAAGATTGGAGACGAATTGAAAAGTAGGTCACGAAAGTATAGAGTAAACAGAAAAGGAACAACTGGAAACCCCGAAGACATTATGAGTACTCGAAGTTAAGCAGTGACGCAAGCGAAAGTGGAGTGAAAGGGACAACAACAGGCGTTCCTGGACGGTGGAGTCCTCACGACGAAAATGTGTCCGTTTCGCGCTTGGAGCTGCGTAAAGGGCAGCTGGCGCGTGGAAATGAAGGCGCGGCCGACCGTCGGGTCGGCGGAGACGCAATGTGGGGGACGCCGCAGGAAAAAGGAGTGACGCGGGCGGGGGCGGGGGTGGGGGCGGCGCGTCGAAGTCATCCGTCAGCCGGCGTACGTGAGGCCGGCTCGAGGCGCCGCCACTGCTCTGCCGCGCTGCTCCGACCGCGGTACTTCAGTAGAGCACTCTGGCATTTTTTTCACTCGCGCCGCGAAAATGTGGGGCGTCATGTGTACGTGACGGGAGGGTGCCTCTCCCATTAGAATATCAAAAACATTTGGCAAATATGTTTCTCAAAACCTAGTTCGTCCTTTCGAGTGTGTGTGTGTGTGTGTGTGTGTGTGTGTGTGGTGTATTTTTAAAAGGCTTTTAGTCTGGCTTGTAAAATGCAAACGGGAGCTCAGGTATAAAAAAATTTAATTGGAAATCGTTGATCTAATACCCCGAAAGATATATCAGAATATGGCTTTACATAGGTTGACTTCTTTTCTGGATTGTGGCTTTTGAATTTTATTTTTGGATATTCTTGAGTATTTCTTTCCTTCCGTTTTTCTTTCTACATTCGAAAGATGGTACTTGCTTTCGAAACTGTTTTTCAAGGTTTGTTGTATTAAAACTAGATAGTTACCGAACGACTGTGATACCCACGTTTGCCTGAACTGTTCTGAAAGAGCCCAGAGTCTGGACTTTTAACTTAAAATTTAATGCATCAGTGGCCTGCTGAAAATAACCTCAGCACCCGTCGTTCGCATTCGAATACTGATCTTTCGTTTCCTTAAGGACCCGTCGGTAAATAAATGGAAACTCAGAACCTTTTTTGTTTTGTTGCCTACCTTCTTAACACTTAAGATTAGTGCAACAACTATTTTATATATCTGTGAAATTGGGTCACGGCAGAGTTTATCAGTTTGTCCTTGCTTATAGACCACCCTCCTTAACAAACTCTTAATTTACACTCGTTCTCCGGTCCGCTTTTGTCGTATATTTATGGATTTTTTCAACGATGTATTTACTTTATGTAGACGTCATAACGTTACGGAAGATGTTTCAAAAGTTTGATTATCACAATTATTATAGATAAAGTCCATTCATCACATTATTGTGAGAAATGTAAGGTAAGAGTGCAGGACGAGCATGACTGTTTTATCCTCTCCCTCTCTACAAGACAAAGCCAGCAATTCAAAAGATATGCGTTTGAATTGAATTGAATTAATGCCTTATTTTACGGCGACGACTCGGGCCATCAGGCCCGCTTTTCGTCTCACCACGCAAATTTCGCTAAACGCTTTCTTCACCAAACTAGCAAGGAAGGGGCATTTCCGGGCGAAGGGGAAAAAAACAGGCGATTTTTGAATTAGCTCAGAGGCGTCATTTAGACTGAGGATCTTTTACATGCAAGTAATCCTACTACATGGGGACCAGCCGGCTTTTACTTCCCCTCCGAAGAAGGCGTACGAAGAAATTTTTTCACCGGCCTTTAAAAATCCACGGCTTCGGGTTTGCACCGTGAACTTGGGTATCTAGTCCAAAAAGGTACTGTTTACAGCAATGGCCGCCGCAAACCATGGGCAATCCGAAGTGGCCCCTTCTCTCAGCGAGTCCTTCGCCTCGTGACGGAACGACTGCGCCTCGCGCTCCGCCGCTCCACCGCTCTGCTCCGTCATTCTCAAGTCCGGAGCCCCGGCTGCCTGGCGACTGCCGCGCAATAGTTTCTTGGCCCAGCGCGTGGAAGGCCGAGGGCGCCTCGGCGGGGCCTAGCTTCTCGTGTCAGGAAACGAAACAGGTGTGGGCCGCGCGTTCGGCGGCCAGCGCCCGCGGCGCGGCTCGACTCCCTCCCTCGGCTGCCCGCCCCCGCCCGCTCCGGCTTGCCGGGGCGGTGTCGCGTTTCCCGCTTCCGGTCGCCGGGCGGAAGGCGCCGCGACGCCTGCGACTTGGATTCGTGCTCTCCCACGGCCCCTGGGCGCTCTGTCCGCCGGAACGCGGCCTCGCTCTTCCAACGCCCTTTAAGGTCATAGCTCCATGCGAAGGTCAATGACAAGGGCACCGGTGGTTGTAAAACATTTCAGCTGAGTCCAGGTGCTGCCTTTCCCGAACAACAATTACTGCCCCGTGCTGCAATCCTCATAAATCATCGGTTTTGGAGGACTGTACATGCATAAACTCTGGAAGAAAATCAAATGTTTTTATATCGTAACTGGCTAACACTCACAAACAATTCAGTGTTGTATAAAAGACGCCAGCTTGATGAGATGTTGCATCTTGCTTGAACATTTCTTCAAACTAATGTTTTAATTCCTCATGTTTTTATAATGTTTTAAAAAAAAATATTCAAGAATAATTATCCTATAATTGATTATCCTATTCATGTAGTTTCGAATATTTTGAAAAATCAAATATCAATTGAATTGAATTTTATTTTAATAATGTCGCAAGCAAAATCAAAATATGTTCTATATTTTCTTACAAAAATAATGTTTTGTATCTAGAATTCGCGGATTTAGTAAATCCGTTGCTCACGTCATTTTTCATTTTATGGGAATATGTTGAACGTTACTTGTGCATCTAATAATTATTTGTCTTCAAGAGCATATTAATTTACTTAGTTTTATTAGTTTTATTTAGTTTATTTACTTGTCACAGAACAACAAATAATACAATCTTTCTATATAAAAGTAGTTTTTAAGATTGAGCCAACAGCAGAAAACATCTCGGATTCAATTGGGAAAGCCCAATATGTGGTCGGAGTATTTTTCTTTTTGTAATAACGAGCAACGTTTGATGAAATTGCAAAATATCTACGATATTATGATAATAAAATAATTATGAATTTTAATAAAGACTACGTAAAAAACAGCTGGAAAATGTGTTGCGTTTCAAAATTACATTTCATGTTTTCTTTCCCATTTTATAGACCGTCACTTTTTTTGTGACTTTTTGTGACCGTTTTCTACGCCTCATCTTTCACTGAAATTCTTAGGGAATGAACAATATTTCTGATTCTGAATTTGAGTCACGTTGATTTTGAAGAATAAAATGTGTGACGTTTGTCCAATTCTGTCAGAAATTTACCTTTCCTTCCGCTTTCTTTCTCTTCTTCTTCTTTACGTATTTCTCTCAACATGTAACCCTCACTGTCTGTTGGTGAATGAATACAGGATATTTGGGTACTTGCAAACTGTACTAGAACTTTTGTTCTCTGATTGAAGAACTAGAATATGCGATATGAATATGAAATGTGGATTAAATAATTGGTGAATTATATCTCCAATGAGTACAAAGCTCCATATTCACACCTGGCTTTGTTTCACCTGGCCTACAAATCGCCGCTACATGCCATACCACATGCACCATGAACAGCCATATCCATTCGATCTGCACCAAAAATGTAACTGACCCTCTCAGCATAAAATGTCCTGTAGCCAATATCCACAACGCTGCGTAATATCGAAACGCGAAAGCTCCAGTCCCAGACGAAAGGACGCGAGGTATGCTTCCTGCGCGGGTTTTTCTTTGACTGCGCACAAAGAATGCCCCTGCCCCGGCGCCAACGCGCGCCCAAAATGTTTGGCCGCTTGGACAAAACTGCAGCTCGAAGCGCGCTGGGGGGCACTAAGTGAATTCGGGCGCTCGTGTTTCCTTGCAGGTCTCCAAAGCACTCGCGCGCGCACGAAGTGCGTGAAATCGGGGAGGCGGCGGGCGACGGGGCGTGACGGGCGCGGGGTGGCGGCGGGCGCAGGGCGGCAGGCCGGCGTCTCACTGCTGGGTCGAGAACGGACGGAATGGACGAATGGACAGACGAGCGGATGGACGGACGGGTGTCCGGACCGGATGGACGGACGGATGGGCTGGCGGACGAGCTGGCGGACAGACGGGGCGGACGGGTTGTTGGGCGGACGGGCGAGCGGGCGGGGAGGACGGGCGAACGAGCGGGGGGCTCGCGCCGGGGCGGGATGGATGGACGGGTGTGGACGGGCAAGACAGGCAGGCGGTGGGCTTTAGGCCGGCAGGTTGGACGGGGCGGATGGACGGACCGGATAGAACGGACGGATGGGCTGGCGAACAGGTCGGCGGGACAGGCGGGCGGGCGGGCTGGCGACGGACAAGCGGGAACGGGCGAGTGGGGGCGGTCGAGTTGCGGGAGGACGGGCGAAGACCGAACGGGCGGGCGGGCCGGAACGG
>BOPP01000014.1:12585626-12603398 GCA_017312745.1 Gryllus bimaculatus | reverse complement strand
ATGGACGGACAGGCATGAGGGCGGTTAGGTTGGCGAGCGGACGGGCGGACGGGCGGACGGGCGGATGGACGCTGCGGTTGAGCGCCCGAACTCCATTCATGCACCGCCGCAAGCATGAGTAGTGATGGCAAAGTTTAGCCAAAGATCAGCACTCCGATACTAACTAAAAGGTTTTCGATGCTGATGAAATCATTGATAAAAAAACCGTTGAGGTTTAAAATAGCAATGTTGTAAATACGATGAAAAACATTTCGAAGTAAAAGGTCCTCGCTCTAATGAGATACATCTTTATGTTTAGGGGCCATATCTTCATCACTCGGGCGTTCCACACGTGTCGCCATATTGTTGATTTCGACAATTTGCCCTGGTGCCCTGAAAAGGAAGGGGAATGGATCCATGCCTGATATTGGGCGGTACCATGCACATTGCAGTGAAACACATTGGAATTATGTTGAATTTCCCAATTTACTAGAAAAAAATTAAGTCTAAACTTCACCTATTTTTACAATACAGGAGTGTTGACCCTGGCAGGGCGCGTGGTCTAGGCGCGCAATATTCTCGCCCGACATAGATGCAAGGCACTTCTTTCACGTTGGTCTAATAACCTTTCATGGGTCACGATAAATTAAACCGCAGGCCGCCAAACGGGCAGCGCTGTTGTTTGTAGTATTATCAAATTGCAGTTAACTGATATTACCACTAACAAAATAATCAAAAAAGGTAACAACACTGGAGAAAGGTTGCGAATAGCAAACGGTTTCGTGCCGCCTGTGGATCGATAATAGTGACAGTTATCAATGGCTATTAATTACGAGCAATCCACCAATAAAATAGATACTAGGAATTTTGCTTACATCATGAGAATATTTTTTTAAAGATCGATGTTTCTGCACAAATATATTGGTCTGAAGAAAACATCGAAAGCAAAATTCGATGTTATAATATCGATGTTTCTGGTCGAAAATATCGATGTTTTAAAAAGTCAATGTTTTCTTACCATCCCTATGCGGGGGAGTCATAAGGTTTGATTTGGGGGAAATCGTTGACAAATTTGCTCTTCAGGCCGCTGGTGTTTCAAATTAATTTCTGCTATGTGCTAATGAAGCGAATAAATGTTGGACAGCACTTGACGTTACGTTTGATCTTTCCTGAATTTCTGTTTTTCTCTATACCTACATATAGTATGTATATTGTAGAGTAAAGTGTGAAAGGCATGACCTCATTGTCAGTGGAAAAAACTCTTGTCACCTGACTGAATAAATAGTATACTTGCAGACTTTGTCACATATTTCTGAATATTTCTAAATAGACGACGATTTAAAAAATAAACAATGGTGAAATTTGTGACGGCACCTAAACTTGGCGAAATCAGCTCAGTAATGGTAGTCCAGAATATTGTAGAAAGAACGTAGAATGTTGAATGTAACTTGCCCTGTTAAAAACGTGTTTCGTGTTATCATTATGTATGCACGTTTTCTACGCCTGGTTATGTTAGCTAAAAAGGAGAGAGAAGGAATAAATATGAAGTCTCATGTCTGGAAAAAAGGAACATGTAGCGTGGTTCCTATCCTTTTTCAGCACTCCTCGAGAAGCAGCAAAAGGATTGCACCTGACTTCGGAGTTCACCTCTCGTACTTTTCATGCCAGGCGTACTTTATGATGAACCTGTGAGCTGTCGCCACGTTTCGTGTAGTGCTCTGGCATCAAGTGATGACACGCGAACCTCTGTCGGAGCGCCCTCCAACCCTCTTTTGTTCCTGAGTGTTGTCGGGAAAGAAAACTCGACTCCCCTCAGTATAATTACATGGCATGAAAGGTCGGCAAGTCAGCTTTGTTTCTTGGAAGGTGTTGGGAAAATTCAACATAAGCTAATTTGCTGCTGTAATATATCATTTTCAAACTTAAATTAAAGGCGTCTTTTTCAAAAAATGATCTAAAAGCGCATTTTCTAAGAGCGTTTCTAATAAACTATGTGTATTTTGCACGGCTCAAATTTTAAAGATAGTTAACTTTTTTTGTACGAATTGGCTGCGATGCAGGTACTGGAAAGCTTTCTTTATATTAACTTTTAATACAATAATATTTCTTTGATTAATTTGAACCTCTTTAAATTAATAAATCTACATATGAATTCAATTATTAATTTATGTTTATTAATAAATTGAATTCTTTTACTTTTCTTAAACCCACAATATAAATAAACTAATGATCCATTACAACGATACCCTAGTAAATTCAAATCATATTAAGGTTTTACTTATTGCTGTTAATAACCCTTATTAACACTTAAGAAATTAGAATCTAGTCATTAAAAGCGGATAATTGGATCGCATTGTTACTCAAACTATGAAGGAAACGTACACAGGTATACTGCGTACAAGGAAGAATGAGGAGCAAGTTTTTCATATCGTAGTTTTCAGCAAATTGACGTTTGGAGATAAGTGAAATTATGTCCGAGGCAAGATGGAGTAAGGGGTATGTCCTGGCTACTTAAATGCTCATTCGCATATCTAATGACAGAAAAGAGCCGCCGTGAGCTCCACAAAAACCTCTTCTGCAAAAGCGCTGGCCTGCGCTGGCGGGCGTGCGTTGTGCTGCCGCCGGCGGCACCTGAGCTGCGGTGGACCGGGAAAGAGGCGGAAGGTGACTGCGGATCATTTCCAAGAATACTAATCCCTTCTTTTGTCTACTCACAGAATGATTGGGTATGTTTTAGGCCAATCTATGAATAAATGTGTTATTATGAAGAAATGCCAAAGCTACCGATATTAATGTCAGAACTCCTTTGTTCTTGTTTACATGATTGTAATTTCTAAGACTTGGGGTACATCAACAAGAGCTTCAAAAACAATACACGCAGAGATGATTTTAGAGACATTTGCCAATATTATTAATGATTTTTACCTCAAAATAAGTATGCGTTTAGGTGTGGATTTTAGAAGTAGTTCAATTATTCGAGTTTTCAATTGTTTTCTGTGATCATATTTCATCTCACATTGTAGGGCATAAACAGTAGTATAAATTATAGTCATTTGAAAATTTGCTAATTTCATTCGTGCTCAGATCTATTAGAACGACAGTTGCAAGAATAACATTTTATTTAATTATATCAAACACTTTGGAGTGATACTGCATTTCTGAGTATGTGTGTGTGTGTGTGTTTGTGTGTGTGTAGGAGATTTTGCGTATTTTACCTACCAATCTTGTAATTTGGGTACTCAGCATGACGTAGCAGCGTCCACGCATAAACGCCCTGCCTAGAAATCCCCCACGCCGAGCCGCTTGATCTCATCAGCGCGTGCATAAACCCGGGGCAGCCCCAGTCTCAGCGCCGCTTCAGCGCCTTGCGCTCCCGCGCGCCGGGAATGGCGGCGGCGGAGGCGGAGGCGGCAAGGGCGGCGGGAGCGGGGGCGGGGACGGTGGCGGGGTACGGAGGTGGGACGGAGGTGGGACGGAGGTGGGGACGGAGGCGGGACGGAGCCGCGGAACGGCAGGCGGCGGGGGACGGAGCGGCGGGGACGGAGCGGCAAGGGCGGTGGGGGTGAGATCAGCGGGGGCGGCGGCGGGGGCGGCCGGCGGGGCGGGGCGGGGGCGGCGGCGGGGCCGGCGGCGGGGGCGGCGCGGGGGCCGGGGCGGGGGGGCGGCGGGGCGGCGGCGGGGGCGGCGGCGGGGGCGGCGGCGGGGGCGGCGGCGCGGAGGTGAGAGCGGGGGCGGCGGAAGCGCGGGAGCCGCGGTTGCGGCGGTGGAGACGGAGGCGGCGGGGCGGCGGCCGCGTGTCGGAGGGGCGGAGGGCGCACGCCACGCTAATTAGATTAAGTACTGGGCCGCGTGCATGCCAGCACGTCACGCCGGCGGCGGAGGCCGCCCGGTGCGCTCCCCCCCCGCTCCCACTCGCGTGTGCACGCCCGCACGGGGCGCGACTGGGCGGCTCGGAGCAAGTGCGCTACGACGCGGGACGGCAGCGACGCCTCGAGAGGAGGCAATTCTTGGAGGGTTTTCGCTTATTATTCATATTCGAATTGGTTTACTCAGGCATTCAGTTGTCCTTAATCAATGTACAAAAAAAATTAAGAATTCGAAAAATTTCTTCGTCGGCTTTCTTCAGTATAACTAGGAAGTACGCCATACTTTTGTAGATGCTATATAAATTAGTATTAATCTGTCCCCAAAATATATTATATATAATATATATATATAATATAAAATATATATTTTTATAGAGCCGTACATCGTTAATATCTTATGTTATTAATTTATAAATAATCTTTGGTTAACTCTGGTTATCAATATCTTAGCCGTTTTCGTATCATAAAACTTACAACAAAACCTGCAAATGTTTAAAAAATAAGTGGGTAATTTATGTCAGCAAATTCAGAGAAAGAGCTAGATAGTAAATCCAAAAGAAAAGAAAATAATGATTTGGAAGTGGCATATACTGAGAAAATGTTCATGATCTCGAAATATTTTATAGGAAATATAATACCATGCACGAAGAGAGTGCCAAGTTATTCCATTACAAACCTTGCCTATCATTTACGTGAACAGTAAAACTTCCATTACTCAAAACGTGCCGGTGAATATGTTTTATGCCGCCTAACCTTGCACGTAAAGAATTCAAGACAGGTTGCATATCGCAGATCTGCCTGTACTTCGCCTTTCAGTGTATTCTGGTTGTCCCCTGCCTTTCTCTCCCACCTTGAGTTTCCCTTATTTCTTTCCGTGGCCTTCTCTGAATTCTACATCTAGAGTGGCATCTATGGAATGTTTTTTCTAGATTTAAAATATTATTTTATTTAATAGGTAATTATTACAAACAAATTAGCTTACTTGATCCTATGTAGCTAGGCCGAAGGCCTTTAAGCCATTACAATACCTAGATTTCAAATATTAAGCGGGCTGTCCCAATCGCGCTCTGTGCGGTTCATGCGCGCAGAGGCGGCAAAGCGATGCATCAGCTACGCTCTCGGAGCGAGTGAGATTCCATTCTGCCCACTTTCTTTCTCGATTTGTGACAAAGCGAGTGGAACGGGACGTGGAGCTTTGCAATAGCATTTTTCGCTCGCTTCCCGCTGTGACTACCCAGTGTGACTGTTCTCGCCCATGACCAGTTCCCCAATAACCGTCGACAGAAGATTACTCTGTGAATGGAACTAGGTGATAATCAAACCGGAAAATTAGCTACATGACTTCGTGGAAAATCACGCGAGCTGAAAACAAATGTTTTCAAACTACTTAGAAATTCCATCCCAAGGTTAACCTGGTCAGCTTGATTAACCTGGTTAACCTGCCCCTTAATTCTGACAATTATTTCACCATCGTGAAACGTGTATGATTATTACTAAAATATTATACAATTCTAAAATGAATATGAATTTCAGTTTTGAGCTCTAGTAAAGTGGTATTAATAAAAAACAACGTTGCATGTCCTCATCCAAAGAAATTAACTTGCTTTTTTGGCCTCTTCGCTCTCACGAATGCACAAATTACCTGTAATTAGGAGCGATGATATCTTAGTCTACAAAGATTGTCCGTTCTCATGTCCGTTGCACGCAACTCATTGGCGGATTTCTTGTCGTTTGGAAAGGTGTTGACTTCGCGACTGGAATTTTCTAGTGCATCACTTCAGAGAGAAGTGTTACCGCCTAGAGACATTATTCGGCATGAAGTACGAAGCACAATAAAGGTTCTCTTGAAATGCATTCAATGCCTATCGTAACTCCTATTCACTCGTAAATGACAAGCAGCACTGCATTTACGAGTATTGCGCAGTTTTAGTGCAACATCTCGCTAAAGTGAACCGATTCGAATAATAAAGTGGGAATAAAAGAGATGTATTCTTTTGGTGGATGCATTGAAAGCAGTATTACAGCGGGCGCTATGTAGCACTTTCCGCCCTTCATAGGTCAGTGGCAATGGCTTTGTTCACAGTCGTTTGGGCGTTACGACGGAGTTCACCTTCCGTCAGGCCCGACGTCTCCGCCACCGGAACAAAAGGCACCAAGGGGCGTTCGGTTCACAGCGACGGCGCGGCGTCGGCGGCTGCAACGACAGCGGCGACAGCTAAGGGGGCTGCGGTTACTTGCCATTCGCGTCGCTCCGCCAAGTGCGGCGACGCGACGCGAGAGCAGCAGCTCGGAAAATCGGCGCCCGCCCACCCACGCCGCGTCGCCCCGCCCCGCGCCTCGCCGCGCCGCAGCAGCGATCCCACTGGCCGCCGTCTCCCCTTCTTGCGCCTCCTCTTCGCCCGCATCCTTCGCTTATCTGCTTCCTCCCCCTCGCCTGTTCCTCCGGTGTCCTTCTCCGCCCCCCCCTTCTGCCTCATCAGCCTCTTCCTCGTCTACCTCCTACGCCCCTTCCTCTGCCTCATCCCCTCCTCCGCCTCCTCCTGTGCCTTCTCCTCCACCTCCACATCGTCCACCTCACCCCCGCCGCATCCGCTTCCGACCCCCCTCTGCCCTTTCCACCGCCTTCTCGTCCGTCTTAGCCTCCACCTCTGCGTCGTTAGGTACCAGCGAGATTGCAGTTACCTCTATTCCCTGCGCCTGCTGACCGAATCTTTAAACATGCATGAATCGAAATTGACCTGTTATTTCCCCAACATTCAAAACTCTCCTTATCACTTATCACTTCATGTGGCATCTTCAGTGCTGTTCGTTTGGCGTCTTTGGGCCCTTACTTAGCTTTGTGCAAATACATTCGCGTCTTCTGATCAAGAAATTATTGTTGAACGTTTAATGAAACCGTTGTCACGTTTCATTTGCAAATCTTTTAATTGTTTATAGTTTGATGCAACTTTAACGCTACCCTCGTTACCTCCTTCGGATGATCTTTGATCACTTTTTTACCACATTTTTCTCTCCTTTGGCTTGCCATTTCTCCTGCCTACCCAATATCACGTTTTCCAGTACTTTTCTGTTTAATTTCCCGTTATTTCCCATCATATAAAAATATAAATCACATCATATAAAAAAGTTTCTGCTTCGCTCTGCCGCTTTTCTTGACACTGCATTCTTAGATGCTTTCGTTCCTTCTGATTTCAAGAGTATCCGTCTACTCTTAGAATCTCTATCACTGTCGCTTTTCCGTGAAACCATTGCACTGCAAAAATAAAGTATCTTGTTCAAGAGAGCTTAATCTTCATTTGCTTTCCATTAAACAAGGATCAGTAATATCTCACAAATTAAATCAAAAAATACTTATTTCTCTTTGTTTTTCATTTTATTTATACGCATTTTTGAAACTGTGAATTTTTGGGTAATTTTGGAATGTATTAGGACCTTAGTGCGTTTCAACGCTACAAACCATTCCATTAATTTGGGTGAGTGGTGGTCATTTGTTGAACTCAACTCGAAATACGGAGATGTTCCTTCAATCATTGTTCACAAATGTCGTACTAAAATACAAACAAAATTGCGACTATCTCTTCCAAGGTTCACTGTTGACTTGAATTATAACATTAATCCATGACAGAAAATGCCAATCTCTGCCCGTGAAATAACAATGTACATGCTACATAGCGGTAATAGGTGTAGTTGCATAGATACCGTCTTATTCCATATTAAAAGTTATGTACTACCATTTCATCTTAAAAGAGCCGAAAATGAGGGTTTTTGAGTTACAACACCACTATTCCAGAAAAGCGACGATTTCTGTGCCGTCCGCTCCGCTTCTTGCCGTTCCCGCCGTCTCGCGCTCGCTCCCGCCTCGTTCCGCTCCGTCCCGCTCCGTCCCGCTCCGTCCCGCTCCGTCCCGCTCCGTCCCGCTCCGTCCCTCTCCGTCCCGCTCCGTCCCGCTCCGTTCCCGCTCCGTCCCGCTCCGTCCCGCTCCGTCCCCGCTCCGTCCGCGCTCCGTCCCGCTCGTCCCGCTCCGTCCCGCTCCGTCCCGCTCCGTCCCGCTCCGTCCCGCCCGTCCCGCTCCGTCCCGCGCGCTCCGCCCGCTCCGTCCGCTCCGTCCGCTCCGTCCCGCTGCCGTCCCGCTTCCGTCCCGCTCCGTCCCGCTCCTCGCTCCGTCCCGCCTCCGTCCCGCTCCGTCCCGCTCCGTCCCGTCCGTCCCGCTCCGTCCCGCTCCGTCCCGCTCCGTCCCGCTCCGTCCCGCTCCGTCCCGCTCCGTCCCGCGCGCCGCGCGTCCCGCGCCGCGCCCGCCGCCGGCGCGCGCGCCTCCGCGCCCCGCCCGTCCCGACGTACCGTCCTTCCCGCCGTTCCCGCCGCCGTCCCGCGCCGTCCCCACCAGCCGGAAAAGGCGCCGCGGAGGGAAAAACGCGGAGACAAAGCGCGAGCGTTGTCGAGCGCCTCTGCCGCCGCCGAAAGCCATTACCGCCCGCGAGGGCGAAGTTTTTGCCGCGGGAGGCGGCGCGGGCGGCAAAATAAGGGGTTAAGTATCAGGACCCGACGTCGCATATTTACGGCGCCCCGGAAAAGGGGTGAGGTCGGCGTTCACCATTCTTCGCGCCTCGCGTCCTCGTGTTCTTAGCTGGATTTGCGTGCTTAAGGAGCAAGGTGCTGTAGTTTAATCTTTCACCTCTCAAGTTCCCACATTCCTATTTATAGCCTTTTAACTTCACTGTCCATTCATCGCAAATTCTCCAAGTATAATGTCTTGCTCTCTGGTGAGTTAGAAGAGAAGGCACTGATATCCAAACTGAGCTTATATTTTAAAAATTGAAGCTCGCATTTGAATAACAGTATTTACTCTTGTAACTCACCAGGGGGTAAGAAATGTATAATTTCAGTAATATATAAACAGTAATTTTATTATTTTTAATTCAATCTCGTCTCACGCATACTAACTTATTGAATGCAACATTTCTCGAACATTCCTCTCTATGAAAAATGTTGGTAGAGAGCAGTCTTTGTAAGCTCAAGATATAACTTCAGAAACAGGGCGCGATCAAATTCCTTCAGGTGCCTGAAAATTCGTCGATGTTGTGGCCACCGCAGTCGCTGTTGTGGTTCCATTGTTTTTCTCATTCATCCCGGCCTTGCATATTTTTCTTCATATTTTTTAGTTTTATTTTAGGACATTTAGTAGAGGTTGCAGTTGTGAACACGAAATAAGTAAACTATCAAATAATTCCATTATTTGTGAATTGTGGTCAGTTATGTATCTGTCAGTAATTTTGAGTTTTAAGTGTCATTGAGCAGAAAAGTATTACAAGTAATTTAAATGTATTAACCGCAAGAACATACCTCTTGGAAATTGCATTATTTAAATATTTGGTCCTTTTTTTCTTTTTTTCTAAAAATAGAAATGAAGCGTTCTAGTTACTGTAGAAAATACAATAAAACTCATTTCAATTCTTCAAAGATATTTATGGAGATGAGAAAGTGTGCATTGGAAAGAAAATTTGAATATCAGAATAATTTTACGAATACGAACTAGAGAAGTAAGAAAAATAAGGAAGAAGAGAGAGGAAAGAAAACCATGAAGTATTCTCATGTCATTCTGTTGGTCTAAAGAAGAAGAGTATCATTGGATGAAGTATACTACTATAATGAGATGTTGCTTAAAAATGTATTGTAACAGAAGTCGCAAATTGTTCATCCTATTTGCTTTGTCTGCTTCGATAGCTGGTAATGCCGCAATCAGCTGAGCGTAGGTGACTTTTCTGTGAAATGACAGATATTCAGTTTTGACATACGTAATAATAATTACTTTACAGGAAGCCACAAGACATGCTCGCGAATGTTTTAGTGACACTAGATGGTCAGAACCCGGCACTTCTATCCAGTAGCCACCCGGCCTTGGAGCGCGTGACGGCAGTCGTGGCCACAATGGCCCGCCCGCGATCACACACACACCTTCCCCGTGACTTGGCAGCGCGGCTGGCGCCGCCGCGTCGCGTCGCGTCGCGGCCCGCTAATCGCCGAAGGGATTACGCTCCATTAAGAGGGCGGCGCGGCGTCACCGAGCTTTCAGCGGCATCCGCCCGCAGCGGGCCAGTCACGGCCGCGCCCCGGGCCTCGCGCCGCCCATCGCCCCGCGGGCGAGAGGGGGAGGGGGGCGCTGGGCTGCCGGCGGCAGACGCGCATTCCCCACGGCCGGGAGGGATTCGGGGGGGATGCGGAGGAAGTAGATTTGCTGGAACGGCTAGTGTTTCAAAGCGTTCTACTCACACGTGGGTTCACACGTAATCGCTTCGCGGGTTCACACGTGATCGAAACCGTGGATTTTTTGGGCGGAAAAATCCTTCGCGCCCTTTCCGAGGGGAAGTAAAGTCGGCTGCCCCATGTTGTAGATTTACTACATGTACAACGTTCTGAAGTATCTTGAGCTAGATTCAAAGTGCCCGATTGATATGTTCTTTCTCTCTCAGGAATTTGCGCGGTCAGACTGAAGTTCACGACTGATAGTCTAAGGCTCGCCACGTGAAATTCATCATTGAATTGTTGCGATTACTGGATTTAGGGTGATTAGTTTGTTGAGACGTCGAGAAAATACTATATCGACAGCAGAACAGGATACTGGGTGGCAAGTCAGTGGCAAACACGCGTTCGTGGTCTCTGGGATATCCCTTTGGATCTCAAAGCTAGTGGCTGGCCAGAAGTTATTTTTCATGTAACGGGAAATTTTACAGATTGAATGTTTCGAATTTCGAAGAAAGAAAAGAAAAAAAAGGCAGTAGACGGATTGCTCCCTGATTTTATTTCTGCGCTTCCTGTCTGCGAACACGAATATTTTTCTCATTTATGAGGCGTATAAGAAAGCCTTCAATACTCTGGAAGGGGATGACAGGAAAAAGAAAACGTGTTTAATAAACCATTCGTCCAAATACAATATCTTGAGAGTTATGAATACCAGATAATGAACATCTCATGAGATGCTGAATTTCCATTCATTGTAATGATTCATTCTACCTTACTAGACAATACGTTGGCAAAGGACTGCTCGGAGATCGAATGGTCAAAGAACAATGTCTTTCTTGTCCCTCTGAATCTAATCCTTTTGTTTTTGGTTATTGGAACATGTAAAAGCTGAGGTATGCAACCCGCAACAATAATTCTCAAAAGGACAGCAGTCAAGGTCCATCAGCGCCTTTGAGAGCGACGTGGAGTAATTAAGAGGGCGTGTTTGTTTCTTTGTTGTCGTTTTTTGTTTTTTTAGTCGTATCTCAGAGGTATACATTTCAGTGATAGAAGCATTTAATATATTTTTATTCACAAAGAAGCACCAATACAAAGTGCTTGTGAACTTCGAAACTTAATACTCACTAATATCAAGAATATAATCCTCCAAATTTATTATTGATACTGACCTCATGAATTCTCATGTCTTCGATATTGAATATATTTTATGAGCCTGTGTCGTATTTATATTACTATGCATTTTTTTAAAATACGTTCTTTTACTATTAAAAATAAAACAGCAAATAATATTGTTTTGTATTTTACCAACTAAACTATCAATTTCCAGATGACCTGAAAAAAAATAATCCAAGGATAAACAAATGTGTAAATTTTATAGTTCCATTGAATTGAATAGAATTTTATTAATGGAATCCATTAGTTCCGATGTTCTTTGATTAATGTGTCTGTATCTTTCCGAAGATAAGATCAAAGCTAACCGGAAACTCCGAATGGTAATTTAATGTCCAGTTTTTACATCTAAGAATAAGTATGGATGCTTCTCAAGTTGAGAATAAGGAAGACACCAAAAAAAGATTTAACTTTCCCGTAAATAATATCATGACGGATTTAGAGGCGCGCAAAAGATGTTTTCACCCTGCTCAAAAATATGCGAAACGTATTTGAAAATACGACACATATATTTTGAAAGGCTAGCTGGTTAGTTTGAAGAAGTTTTTAGAGAACGGGGATTTGAAGGTTTTACGTTTTGAGTCCGCAGAGATAAAACATAATAAACTCATAAAAAGTTGGGTGAAATAAATTCCGCCTGTCAGAAAGGTGACCCCGCGGCTGTATTTAACCGGGAAAAACAAGGACATCGGCGCCGAAGAGCGGAGACGCGGCGGAGCGAGGCGTAAAACCCCGCCAGGCGCTTATGGCGACGGAAACGGCGGCAGCGGCGGCGGCGGCGGCGCATAATCGAATCAGGAGAGACGCAGCGCCCGAGCGGAGACGGGCAGCGCTGCGCGGCGCGAGAGGGGCAGAGCGGGATGAGGCGGGAAAAGGATGGGTAGGGTGAAGTGGGAAAGGGGAAGGGTGGGACAGAGAAAGGAAAGGTGGGGTGAGGCTGATAAAGAGGTGGAGCAGGGCAGGGAAGTGTGCGGGGAATGGAAGGGTGGGGTGAAGCGGGGAAGGGAAAGGTGTGGGTCAGGGCGGGAATGGGAAGAATTGGAGCTGAGCTGGGAAGGGCGGGGCGGGAAATGCAAGGGCGGGGTGAAGCGAGGAAGGGAAAAGGGGCGGAGCAGCGCAGGGAAGGGCGGAGCGGGGAGTGGAAGGGCGGGGTGAAGTGTGGAAGGGAAAGGTGTGGTGCAGGGCGGGAATGGGAAAGAAGTGGAGCAGAGTGGGGAACGGCAGGACGGAGAATGGAAGGGCGGGGTGAAGCGGGGAAGAGAAAAGGGGTGGAGCAGAGCGGAGAAGGGTGGAGCGGGGAGTGGAAGGACGGGGTGAAGTGGAGAAGGGAAAAGGGATTGAGAAGAACGGGGTGAAGTGGGGAAGGGAAAGGGGTGGTGCAGAGTGGGAATGGGAAAGAAGTGGAGCAGAACGTGGAAGTGCAGGGCGAGGAATGGAAGGGCGGGGTGAAGTGGGAAGGGTAAGAGATAGGGCAGGGCCGGGAAGGGAATGTATCGGAGCAGAGCGGGGAAGGGAGGGGCGGGGCGGTGCTCCGGAAGGCCTACGCGCCTCGCTCGTCCCAGAGGAGAAGTAGGCACTTCTTTCCCGTAGAGGGATTTTGCCTGGTCGTTGTGAGTTGCGGAGGGTTCGGAAAGGCTCAGCATTCACTGTGGGGAGAGGGAACTGATGTATTGTTGACACGTTCCTTGGTTCTTGGATGTTACAAAATACAGATTTAAGTCAATCAACAGTATTTAGGTGTTCGGTTGATTAGCAATGGTTACTTGACTTGAGAAGATCAATTGTTTTCAAATTGTATAAAGCTTCTATTTCGCAATTTTGTTCTCTGATCTATGTGCCAAATTTATTTATGTGAAGATAAATAAAGAAGAAAAGGCTTTGATTAATTTTACGAATTATATCTTTATTATCATTTGAGTGTAAGAACAATGTATTGAAATGAATTATGTTTATATGATGTGAAATAATGTGTAATGTACGTTTGCAGACATCAGGGATGAATTATTGTCTAGTAATTGACATTAAACACTGTTGTCTGTATTGGTAATGTAATTACGATGACCACCAACTATATTTGTTTAAAATTGTTTTGAAAAATTAATACTTACGGGATAGATTGTTAGCCCTTAAACTCTTAACGGTAGATAAAGAGCTCAAGAAACCGTGCCCAGCTTGCACTTCTCCGAAAGTACTACACATTCAGTTTTTAACTGTTTTTGAGGTTAAATAAATAAAAATTAAGTTTAAAATGTTTATGAGTACTGCTGAAGTTTGCAGTATCATTTGTTCTTTAGGCGAAAGAAAGTTACCCTTTGTTGAAAAGACATTTTCTTTTCATTCATCGTCTGTACACTGGTTGTTGTTTTGATAATTTATTTTGGTCTACTTGCTCGTGCAATTTACGATACATGCCTTACATATTAAACGTTTACTCAACAACTTTTGATTATTTAATAAAATAAATCGTGGATTCTACAAACACTTGACAAAATGTGTAAATGTTATTGAAAAATATAGTTTACTTACTATAGAATTTATTATCATTGAAACTCACCGTTGCCATATGGACACTCTTCAGCATTCTATCTTTGATTTTACAACGTAATCTTACAGTGAAAGTCATGATACAAAAGTTTCGGAAGCAGAATATTCTCTGTTAAAGAATTAAATGAATATTGTTTTAAAAATTAATTAAAGTAATTTAGATCATAAACAGGTGTTGTGAGGTCGATAGTAAATTTCATTTTTTTGTAAAGGTCTGGTTTCCACAATTAATTACATTTTGGTATTGCTATTAAACTACAGAAGTTCAAATATCAGTGTGCGCAGTAAGAAGCAAGATAATAATTTTACATGATGTTATTCTTCATTTTGAATTCTTATTGAGATTTCAATTCTTTCCTTGTACAACATGAACAACTGTCTATGGTATCATTACCTTCCCAGTTATTTGTCTACTATTTCACAATCTCGTTCACTGTCTTACTGCTTCACTGTACGTCACTTCACGACGGAAAGTACATCGGCAAATTTAATAAGAATGAAGATGGGCACAGAACCATCAGTCCCAATAATTTCTGCACTCCCCGTATTCCTTTTACTGCGCTAGCACACGTGGGTCATCCTCATGACGTTCGCTTTTCTACGGTATTTTCTTCATATACTAGCGCAACACAAATTCCCGAGAATACGAAAGTACTATGAAACATTATTTTGAGAACGAAAAGGAAAATTGCGTTCAGTAAAACAAGAACGAAAGTACGAATTCAGGTAGCAATAGCATCTTGCCAGATATTTTTAAGAAGATGTTAGATATTATTATAATAGAGTTTCTTAGAGAATTCTATTTTTATCTGCCAAGGATGTGACACCTACTTTTATTCTCTGATCTCGTTAACGACTGTTAGACATGCATTACTGAGGCGTCACTGATCATTATTTCACGTACTTCCCTTAGTGACTCAATTAGGGAAAATTGATTTAACGTAGATGCTCTTGTTGAATTATATCTTTACAGTTTAATCTCCAAGAAGAGTGCTACTAATTCTAAAGAAGCGATACGTTAAAAGTACCTAACAACAAGTCTTCAATTATTGGAATTGCAATTCAATGATGTACACGAATGATTGCTAATGAGTTTCAAGAAACCGTGCTCCCTCTTATTTATGACTCGCGAGATTGTAAGTGGGATATAATTACTGTTGTATTTGCCTAAAAGCATTCATGTACAAACATGGCATTGTTAGCCGGTGTACTCTTAGAGAATATATGACTTTCTCTTGTCATTTACGCCAGTTATTGAAGCTACTGATTGCGCTGCTTCGTTTACAACGTATCATTTCGTGCCATTACTAGAAGCCCTCAGAACTCCGCCATGGACGAAAGACGCTAAGTTATATTTGTTTTATTTCTTTGTGTTTTCTCTGATGAGCAAACAAGTGAACCATTGTTTAGGAATATTCATCTTATCACATGGAAATACTATGGAGTTTACTTTAGGTAACGTACAATTTCTGAGTTATTTTCTGGAAGTCAACAAAGAGACAAAATACAATAAGGATATAATTAAAACTAATGGTGAAGTTCAAGTTGTGTTTGGAATTTTTCTGTAGATGGTTATTAGGAAGTATTACAAGAAATGGTGTGTTTATTATATAAACGTACAAATCATAAAAAATGCATGCATGGAGATAGATAAGTTTCACTAGAAACAAAGTAGTAATAGTCAAAGCATGAAGTCAATAAAAACCCATAATCTCAGTCAGGTTCACTTATATACAAACAAAAAATTGTGATAAACTAGGAGTTTTCTAAAGAACATACTTTCTCGTATTAATTAAATCACCGGTTACGGGATATTACAAGATTTAAATTGTTCAGTCCTCCGTTGGTTTCGATACTTCAGAAAATTCTCTCAAAGAATTAAAGAAAATGATATTGCATTAAGCGATATATAGAAATATATCTACATGCGAACAAGAAAAAATCATAAACGATATTAAAAAGGCACAAAACGAGTTTTTTGTGTCGAAAACATGGGCACTTTACGCAGCAACATTGCATAGTTTTCGCTGTTCTACGTATATTACTCCTTATTTTACTCCGTATATACGTACGTATACGATAAAATAAAAAACAAAGAAATAATTAGCAATTATTTGTGAAAAAATATGGAACATGTCATAAGCAATTCATGCAAAGCATCTCCTTTCAAATTACAAGATATCAGCCAGATGAATCAAAGGATACCTATTTTCGGTAAAATCTTGTTTACGGTTCACAGACACTGACAGGCGGATAGTGACACAGGCGGACACATAAACACTGACGTTTTGAGAAAAAGTATCTGTATGAAGGACCCCGGTATTGGCACGTTGTATTATGGAAAGTATATTGTTACATGGTATGGTGGACCCCACTACGTGTCAAAATGTGCCCTCACGAGCTACTTGCTCGGCGCCCCTGCGAGCACGGCAGCTTCCCCTGACTCCGCTCTATTTCCCCTCCATCTTCAGCAAGGAGTGCACGCGCAAGCTGAAGCGCCGAGGAAATAGTGGCTTCTTACGAAAATATGTTTGCCAGATTTGTTCTATCAAACAAACATTTTTATCTTCTTTACTATCTTTTACAATTACGTGTTTATTTTATTTTTAAATTCTGCTTCAAAAACATTTTGTCAAGTGGAAGTAATATTTTTGAATGGCGAATTCTTTCCTTATTTTTGCTTCCTGTTTTTATTTATGAAATATTTTAGTCGTCTGTTGTATAAAGCAATAATGTGAAATACATTAGTAAGTTTCATTAGTAAGTATATAAATTAACTATTTTTGCTTACGGAATGACAGCTGATTTTGGGAGACACTAATCTTTATCTGTTAAACCATCTAAACTAAACGCAGGATGTTCATATAATTATTGCACTCTTAATTTAACTGATAAGGAAATCAACCTACTTTTGATTCAAAATGTTTCATTAGACTTCCAATTTGCAGTTTGCAATTTTACTGACATATTATTTCATTTAATCCTTAATTTATTTCCTTTTATGGCGTAAAGGAAAACTTGTATCTCTAAATTTGGGACTGTAACTGTCAACTGACGTCTCCAAAAGGGTCTCCTCCATGGGTCAGGTATCTAGTGACGTCCCGACAAAAGACCGGAGCAATTTGTGCAATCCCTGCCTTTAACTACCGCGCCAATTGCTCTGGACTCACTTCGCGAAAACTCTAGCTGGCACGTTACCTTGCACGCGACCTTGGCATGCCTGGATTACATCATGAAGTATTCGACAATGTAATACACTGCGTTCGGGATGAAAAAGAACGAATACGAGCAAGAATAATCCAAATTTTTTGCATATAATGAACCCTTAAATAGGTGATTTTCTATCAGAATATCAATTTGTTTTCCAAACAGAATTTCATAATTTTTTCTATACGAAGTGTACGAGAAAGAAACCAAGCAAAACAAAAAGTCAACCAAAACGAATAATGTTTGTATTGTTAAAAAATGTTTAATGCCACTTTTAGTTTTTGTCTGTTTTTGCTGATAAATTAATGCATTCGGTGCCAATAACCAGGAGCGAGCGTCAGACGCCAACTACCTCCCAGGCGCCAGCCATCTGCAGTGCCCGGCAGTGCCCTCCCAGCGGCCACCCTCGCGCCGCTGTCGCCATCGCAACGGCCCGCGCTCTCTCGCGCCCTCGCAGTTCCGCTTCGCTGTCGCCCCGCTGCAGCTTCCGGCTCCCCCTCCCCCCCCCCCGCCCTCTCCGGCTCCGCCGCGCCGCCACCGGGGAATACTTGGGATAGTTGACGGGGCCGCCGCCGCCACCTCCTCCTCCTTCCTTTGTCCTCCGTCGCGACCTGCGAGCACGGGAGTCCGCGGACCCCCGCTTGTCTTTTCAATATCTGAGTAAGCAGGGAGTTCCGGAGTGAGCCGTCGGGGTCGGGGAGCCGACGGTAAATGAAGAAAATTAACGAACATTTCGCCCGAGGCGGCGCGGCGGCGGTGTGACGGCCGG
>BOPP01000014.1:12560766-12572780 GCA_017312745.1 Gryllus bimaculatus | reverse complement strand
CCTGGGCCAAGCGAATCCTGAGCGGCTCGCCTCCTTCTCACAGGCTGCGCCACCCCTCGTCGTCTGTCTCTGCTGCCGCCCTCCTCCGGGGTTCGGCGTGCGCTAAATGTCTTCACAGTCTTTGCAATGACTCCTTACTCGTGTGTTGTTCATTTGGTAATTTGATTAGTTATCGGTTTGCAGAACGGAGGTTCAAATTATAATAAACATACTGATATTCCTCTCGTACATCATCTCTGATGTACAATTATAACAATTATCCAAATGACTTTCTTCTGCCCACCGACTTTTAAAGCAGTCATCGGGAGCTGTAAAAAGCTTACCACCTCCGCATACTGCCAATGCACGAGTGTGGCGCCTCGTTCGTAACCTGAGTTGACGTCGACGCTTTAAAGTAGTTAAATTAGGTGGAACAACTCACAGACTAATAACAAACGAAATTAAATCTGGTAGAACCCTTTTTATTTTTAATAAGGTTGTTTTCAAGCACTATTCCAATCGTGAAAATTAAAATCAATAGTGTTTATTTATATATACAAAATGCCCCAGAGGGTGGTGTATCTCAAAACATTTATCGCTTTTTTATCCATTTTTTTTAAACTTTTTCTTACTGGCCAATAATAAACTGTGACTCATCTATCTTAGGTAGCGGTATAGTACATCGATTGCTGTGTCGCATGCAACTTTAATATAGCTTTCAGCTAATTTCAATGTTTTGCGCATTTTGGAACTCTGTTGGACATAATTTCACTCGCGGAATAGTCCTATTAAATACCACGCGTGCTTTGGAAATTCTCAGATAAATCCCCTCCTTGCTTTTTTCCGCTATTTCCAAAGCACTTGTGATATAATATATGATAATTTTCATTTCTACGTGACAGTTTATGCAAATGATAACAAATGATAAAAAAAATATCTTGAAAATTTTCGATGAGAGCATGTGGGTTAAGATACAATTTGTATTTTTGAATTAATTTTGAAATCAGTATTACTGTGAAAATTATTGTTTGATTTCTCTTTGATTTTTTATTCAAACATTTACGTGTATTATTAAATGTGCTATGAAGGTTCTTATTTTGGCTTCGTTTTTTGCTCAGAAGTCTCTGGAAGATATAAGAACTTTTTTTGTAACACGAGCAGTCACAATTTAAGACATTTGATGACAGTTTACGTCTGTAGTCGTGGCCTTCTGTTAACAATACTACTTATTAACCCTAGTCTTGTGAACTTCTTGTCAACTATTTTGGAGACGTGCTTTATTAGAACGATCCATGTATTCACTACCATAGAACTCTTTTCCCTGTCACCTGCCCCACCTCTGTAAACCACCAACGCTCCAATCCATCCGCGCCTAACAGCCTAGATCCCACCTCGAATCTCCCGTCTTCCTGTTTCGCCCACTCCCCTCCTCTCCCCTTCCCCTCCTCCCTCCCTCCCCCTCCACCCCGCGAGCTGATCTCCCGTGCTCCGCCCTCCCTCTTCCGCGCCGCCGTCGTTGCAATTTGGCGCCGGGAAGCCGTGCGACTCGCCGAGGATTTAATTACGATATCAAAGCGTCATTGCACCGCACCGCACCGCACTGCACGACGCCGGCACCGTGCCGTGCTGCCTTATCCCCGCTCGCTACGTTATCCCCGAGGGCGAGGACTAGCTCTTGGCTGAGTTTAATCCCGCTCGCCCGCTTTCGTCGGCTTTGAGGATCCCCAGACTTCTGGACGAGGGCCTCGAGAGCGCAGATTGCTTTTCCAAGTGTTGCTTTCGTGGCTAATGAACGCGAAGAAAATCGGCAGTTTATTCCCACTTTTACGTGCTTTGATGACATCTGGTTGTGGTTACAATTTGTGATCTACGATCATTATTTCGAATATTAATGAGGGTAGAATAAGACCTTAACACGTGTGTTTTATCTCGGAAATAGAATACAAAATTTTGCTAATATTTTAGACACAATTATGAATATGTAAACACCGTCTAAAACAATGATGAGAATACATTGATAAGTTTCAGATGTTTGCAAGATGAATTTGTAACACGTGAATTCACCTCTAGAGAGAATTTTAGCACTCTATAATCTGCCCGAGGACTCCACAATTATTCACTAAAATATCTTCAGTAGACAATAACATTTTTTTAATAATCCACAACCTTTATTGCGGAATCATTCATAGATATTACGGCTGTACATGTTATTTTACAAACAAGAGCAAAACAATGCAGATTATTACAACAAAATGGAGAATCCAGTCACGATGGCAGAGATCGCCATAAGGCAGTAGTGCCGTAGCGATCTCGGACTGAAGGACCGCGGGTTAGAGTCCCGCCTTGGGCATGGTTGTATTGTGTTCGTCCTTTCACACCCCTATCATCATATCGTGTCATCCTCATAGTTACCATTCCGTTACACGCAATAGTGGTCGCTAATGATCTAGAAGTTGAAGCGATCTTAAATAACAAAGGGTGGAGTGGAGTGAAGAAGTGGAGAAGTGGAAGTACGCGAGAAGTAAGAGCTGTGTGCTTAAAGGTTCATTGCTCCAATTTGGTGCAACGGCCTCGCCTTGAGTGCAGCGCGGAATCATAGCGATGCGTATCTCAGGAGTCACGCCGACCGGGAGCTGACTCAGAGGGCGGCCGTCGAACAGGTGTTGCAGGCACTAACGCCGAAATTGCATCCGAAGCAACAGATACGTGCAAAATATACATAGCGCACGTGCAAGCCAAACAATGTGGCCGGTTGGGCTGCGAGATTCCCCTGTAACAGGATAAAGCAGTAGGTTCCGCCCGAGGAGAGGAACTTTCGCCGCGGCCGAGTGCAGCGTTTGTGCGGTAACGAGCGTGGCTGCTATCGATGTGCCATTGAAGCCTACGAGAACCGCTCGCGCCCAGATGCCGGCGAGCAGATTGCGATGAGGGACTGCAACGTCTCGTTCACGTTCCGTGCATTCTCCTCCGGCGCTGCCCGCTTCCTCGTCGCCCACAGACCCGCTCGCCCGCTCCCAAAGCACTCATGCACCTGAATATCCATGAGGCATTCCGTCGGCAATCAGCCCCCCACCGCGTGCCCCGCCCCCCTCTCCGGATCGTCTCTGCCAGCTCGGGTTCGCCGTCGACGTCTTCTTTTTGGGATCTAGGAAAAATTACGACCTGTTCTACGAGTTCATGAGGCCTTACTGCAGGAAGAGAGCAGGTCTGTCTGGGAGGATAGTAAAGCGTTTTTCTGACTATCGATGTGAAGGTGCGTGTTGGTGGGCGATTTATTCGAGAAAGTGATTGTAAATTATAAATCTTGAACTATTTTTATGACATCGTATATCAAGTACAGAAATAATATTTTTGCTGTTGTTTAATTGTGCTAAAATGAAGTGAAGTATACTGTCGTTCATCAGAAGTGGGCAAAGACGCGTCCAGACCTTTTTGAAAATTCACTGTACTCTTGTTTCCCTATCAATATCGGCGATTAAAATATCTAATCAATATTTTACTTTTGTACTAGTAATATAGTTTTTGTGGTAAGATTTCGAATAACCGCGCTTCTCTGTTGATTAGATTGCAATTTAGACGCTGACACAGACTTATTTCTCAACTTGTTAATGAACAATAGATTGCGAGTGTCCAATTTTCATTTTCATTGTTTTCTTATTTATGGTTTCTAAGAGTCGTTGTCTCATCAATGACCTTTCCATTGTTTTACATTCTTTCTTTTGGAAAACAAATAGTAATTTGAATTTGTAATGCATTGCGTTGTGTTGAAAAATGGTGAACGTTATTATTACTTTGGATATGGGACAGACACCCAATTATTTATGAAATGAGGCGGGCCACAAAATATGGGAAAACTGGTTCTCAGGTATGAAGCGTTTTGAAAACTCTAATCTAACGATTTCTTTTCATCTTCTGCTTTATTTGTATTACGTTCGTTTCATTCTGTTATCATTCTTCACTTCAATGTTCCCACGCCGATGCAACCAATGCTGAAATTCAGCCTCAATTATTTCCCGACAATCTACGCTCGTGGGCGTCATTTAGAAAACTGTCTGTTCGAGCAATCATTCACGTCGCCGACCCGAATCCAGTTACAGTTCCAGAGTTTCACTGGAGCGGAGCGGGGCATGGCGGAATGAGGGTGGGCGGAGCGGGGTAGAGCGGGGCAGGTGGAGCGGGGCGCCCGACCCAGATACGGATCGCATGAGACGGCGAGCAGAGAGAATAGGGGCAGAATAGGGGGTGGGGGGGGAGGGTTGCGCCGAATGGGCTTGGGGAAGGGGCTTGAATAGAGCGGGGACTGGGCGAGCGGAGCGGGACTTGACGCACTGGAACGTGGATGTGCGGGGAAGAAGCAGGGCTGTGTGTGGGCGGAGCGGGGCTGGACGGAGCAGGACTAGGCGGGGCGGAGCAGGGCTGGGCTAAGTGGGGTGGGGCGGACCGGAGCAATGTGAGGCGGATGCGGGGCTAGGCGAGGTGGGGCAGAGAAGCGAGAGCCGGGCAGAGCGGGGCGGACGGGGCGGAGCGGGGCGGAGCGGGGCGGAGCGGGGGCGGGCGGGGGCGGAGCGTGGGCGGAGCGGGGCGGAGCGGGGCGGAGCGGGGCGGAGCGGGGCGGAGCGGGGCGGAGCGGGGCGGAGCGGGGCGGAGCGGGGGCGGAGCGGGGCGGAGCGGGGCGGAGCGGGGCGGAGCGGGGCGGAGGCGGGGCGGAGCGGGGCGGAGCGGGGCGGAGCGGGGCGGAGCGGGGCGGAGCGGGGCGGAGCGGGGCGGAGCGGGGCGGAGCGGGGCGGAGCCGGGCGGAGCGGGGCGGAGCGGGGGCGCGGGCGGAGCGGGGCGGAGCGGGGCGGAGCGGGGCGGAGCGGGGCGGAGCGGGGCGGAGCGGGGCGGAGCGGGGCGGACGGGCGGAGCGGGGCGGAGCGGGGCGGAGCGGGGCGGGAGCGGGGCGGAGGCGGGGCGGAGGGGCGGAGCGGGCGGAGCGGGGCGGAGCGGGGCGAGCGGGGGGGCGGAGCGGGGGCGGAGCGGGGCGGGAGCGGGCGGAGCGGGCGGAGCGGGCGGAGCGGGGCGGAGCGGGGCGGAGCGGGGCGGAGCGGGGGCGGGGCGCGGGGCGGAGCGGGGGCCGGGAGCGGGGCGGAGGCGGGGCGGAGCGGGGCGGAGCGGGGCGGAAGCGGGGCGGAGCGGGGCGGGCGGGGCGGAGCGGGGCGGAGCGGGGCGGAGCGGGGCGGAGCGGGGCGGCGGCAGCGGGCGGAGCGGGGCGGAGCGGGGCGGAGCGGGGCGGAGCGGGGCGGGGCGGGGGGCGGGCGGAGCGGGGCGGAGCGGGGCCGGAGGCGGGGCGGAGCGGGGCGGAGCGGGGCGGAACGGGGCGGAGCGGGGGCGGAGCGGGGCGGAGCGGGGCCGGAGCGGGGCGGAGCGGGGCGGAGCGGGGCGGGGCGGGGCGGGGCGGAGCAGGGCCGCGAAGGCGGTGGCGGACGCCTCGGCGCGGCGGTCGTGCTTCATGGCTGCGGTTCGCAAGCGCTCGAATATCGAGAGTAAGGGCGTAGTCGGCTCCGTCATCTTCTCTCCCCGGAAGCGCTGTGTTGTAGTCTGCGTCCGAACATCTCTGCAAAACACTGTCTGTTATTTTGGGTGCCGAAGCTCATTTATTTCCTGTCAAGTCTAATTACTCTTGGCCTTCGGACGGAGGGAATTTCGCCAGCGAGGTGAGGTGAAAGGGAGTTGGAGATCGACATCCAGCCGCCCACACCACCACAACACTTGGAAGATGGAGATAAACGTCGATGGAGGGAACAAAGGCCGGAATTTGAGAGATCTAAATTGTAGTAGGAACATCTCCAAGATGGAAATGCTGTACTCCATACCTGCACATTCCTTTGCGAATGAGATGATGTAATTCAAGATACTTATGGACGTCAAAAGAAACTCAGTATTTGCTAATTTGAATTGAAATTGGTACATGCGAAAAAAAGAACCGTTGGAGTATACCAGATCCATGCTACTGTAACAAGGTTCCTTGTTACGTATCTTGGATCTGATATATTCCAACAGTTCTTTCTTTTCCGTCTAGAGATAGACGGAAAATCCAAACCCAATGGTCTTTAATCAATAGCGCCTAGTAATATTATTGATTTGGTTTTCAGTTTAACTGTGTCGTCCGTTAAATGAGTTACTGGTTATTCAACTGTATTGAGCTGAAAACTTTCTCTTTGAGTCATACCCACTTACTCCTTTCTCAGCCAATAACTTACAGTAAAATGACTCAAACAGCCTTCTTTTATTCACATTCAAATCATAATCGTGCTTCTTTTTCTTAATCCACAAAAAAGTGTCAAGAAATTATAACACTTGAAATGTTAATGATTTGGCTTTTTTTCGTATACATTTTGCCCCATCGAAATGTTTCTAAAAAGTTATGTTTTACGTTTCAGATACTAAAATTTATTCTTACTTTTACTGCACAAGGTATATATTTTTCTAAACTATTTTCAATAGTTTTCCTTTATTCTGTATATTAACCAATTACACACTTCATTCTTTTCAGTACTATTTCTTGATTAATATTGATTCAAACACATTAAGCACTTAATTTAAAATTAGCAATATCAAACTCCTATGAAAATGAGGTCTAGAACAAAGTAAAAATCTGTATTGCCCTATTACGCAATGATTCCTGTGATTTTTTCTGTATGTCGTAACATACAAGTTACAGCGGGTTAATTTCCATAATTTATACCTTCACCTACTACAACCATGGAAGCAGCGAGGATAGTTCTTCATTATAAATAATTTAATTTTTCGTGTAAGAAGGGAAGATGGGGAAATATGCAAAATTAAAAATGGATTTACTTTATTTTGAGTGACGCACTCAGAAGAAAAAAATCTCTTGAAAGAACATCAAAAAAAACAAGAAACTTTTCTATGAATTCTTATGAATAAATGGTACTTGTTTTACTGTTATTACAACTATAAGGGTAAAGCTTCTTACTTTCAGTGATTTTCAATGTATTTTTGTTGCCACTTGTTGTTTTATTTTGGCTCTTAAAAGTAGTAGAATGACACACAACTGCAGCTGAGTATTGGTTAAAGAGGAGATAGCGAAAAGAAGATCACTTACTTGAGCTGTCCGTGCTGCGATACCCTTGTCTCGGTGTTGCGCTCTGCCACCGCGGCCTGCTCTGGGTTTTTGGCGTCGCGTCGGGGGTGGGGGGGATGGGGGGGGCGTTGAAGTGGCGCTGCGATCGGGTGGCGCAAGGGCCGAGGAGCGGCGCCAGGTCCTTAGGGCGGGAAGCCCGCCCAGACGCGCCGCTTTGAAGCGAACGTCTCAAGGCGGCGCGAGGGGCCCCGCCTACGCCCACGCCCACGCCCACAGCCCTGGGGAGAGAGCGGAGACGTCGGCTGCAGCCTCCAAGGATCTGCGTCGCCCACGCTCCTCTCTCTCCCTCTCTCCCCCTCTCTCCCCCGCCTTCCCTGATGCGCTGCTGCTTTCTGCCACTGCACACAACCATGGCACTCTTTCTCCTGCCGCCCACCTATCGCTCAGGCCGCTCTCGGTATCAACGTTGACATGTGTGGCCGAAATTTTCTTTTTTTATAAACTTGCGGATATTCAACCCGAACTCTAGCCTTCGTCACACTGATTTGCATGGTCCTCTGTTGGCTTTTTAACATTACATGTTCATGTCCTACTTCGCCTTCGATTTTGGGATAACAATCGGTTTGTTCTGTCCTGCCATAATCCCTGGGAACGTTAATTTTCTTTCATTTCCCCAATCATTGGAGGTCTTTCTTTCTTGCTCCGGTGCCACTTTCACTTAGAACTATTTCCATCTCCACCACGCCTTTCTAGCTCCCGTCCTCCACCTTTAACCGCCTCTCTATCACTGGCGCCCTCATTCTCAAGCCCTTCCAACCCCTGCCGGCGGCGCCGCGGCTCGATCTCGTGGATTGGAAGGGTGGGAGGGGGAGGAATTAACTGTGGAGCGGCCGGGAGAAGGCAGCGGGGCCCTAATTGAGCGGCGCCCCTGCCACTCACGGCTCCTGTGGTAAAATACCCTAAAATTAGCTACGCGGGCCTTTGAAATCTTAACCTAAGCCAACAGCTGTCGTTGAGGTTAAGAGAATGGAACGTATTTCGAAGAGGGTTATCCGACTCCAATAATGGAGAAATTCTCGAAGTTTTCTTTGAATTCTGGGAAACAAGCAAACTGAGTACAAGATTAAACTTGCACAGCTCGGTTAACATTCGTTTGCTCCTGGAAATATTTTTCATGTACACTTTTCACTTTATATTATTTTGTAAATAATAAAATTATTTTTTTTAGCAACCTGAGGATTATTTTGATTATAGGCATAAGAATAGTTATATCAGTTACGAGGATCAGTAAAGACATTGCGTTTTAAAACTGAAGGAAAAGGACATTGTACAGAGGTTACATTCAATTCGTATATCTATGTACATGACAAATGTTTAAAAGACAACCAACGGTTTCCATTATGCATGTAGCCTGCCGTTTGCACTCTATCTTAACTTCCAACGTGAGCACCAATACCGGCATTTCCCTTTATTGAGCGCCAGCCTGAGGGAGAAATGTTTAACCTCTCGGCCACACAGTAGCCTCGCGAACGCGTTGAGGTACGCGCAGCGAATCGCTTTGTGCAGCGCTCCTTATTTTCCTGCGGCTAAAGGTCGAAACAATCACGGCTAGCGCTCCGAATCGCCTCGCGTTTTCCGCAGTCCGCTTCGCGCGCCGGGAAGCGGGAATGAATGCACGCACGCACGCGCGGCCGCCGCGCGGCGCCGCTGCTCGGGGAACAGCTAACCGAGGCACGTCCGCCCACGCGCCGCTCGCGGACAAGTTAGCCATTGTCCCCGCGCGAGGCGAGTGGCCGTCGCCACACAATGATCGCCTCCGGGAAGCATCTCGCGACCAATTCCTCCCTCCCCTCTCCCTCCCCCCCCGTATCGCCACGCACGCACCGACGCTCGCGCCCGCGACCTGGCGTGGGTCGCACACGTGCACACCTGCGAGGCACGCGCTGATAGCGATCGCCTGGAATCGCTGGAAGCTCTGGGAATCTAGTTCGTTTTTTATAGAGGATGTATACAAATTTCTGAAAATATAACACAACTATTACAGTAGGTTAGGGCAATTGTACACTCACAATGATCGAAATAAATAGTATTCAAATTGGTAGTCATTTTCGTATGTATTGTCTATAAGAAAAGGTTCAAGTCGAACTCATCTAATTTACAAATATATTTTTTTTTCGAATACGAAGTACGTCTCTTGATCATTTAAATTTTCTGAGTAGTTTCTGTAGCACTTCGAAATTAAAACATACAAAAAATGTTTATTCCTTTATCCAAACATGTCAATTTTTTTATATTAAAATTTATTTTTATTCTAATGATAATAATATATGATATAATTTAATGGCTTGTGATGAAACGGTATACTATACAGGTGGTACTGTGTCGATTCTCACTTCGTATCTTTATTTACAAAATTAGTCTTCTAGTAGTCATTTTTCATCGCCTACATAACATTTAGACACAGTAACATTTGATAAATGAGAAAAGCTAACAAAATGCTGTAAACATTGAAATAAATTTCTCATCATACTTTTAAATTTTTCGTGGATTAACATCAAAATTAAAATTAATTCAAGTTAATTAATATTCCATCATTAGTTGTTTCCTTGCTACATTATGCTAGCATACTATTTAAATTCTGGTTACACAGTGTTTCAATAAATAAGAAAATTACTTTTTTACATACTTTCTTCTTCCGCTAACTATATGACTTTTTTATATCCAAACACCTTCATATTTAGAACTCACACAACTCAGTAAAAATGATCAATTGACTACCCTAAAACTTTAAATACAACAAAAAAATCATTTTTAATCCAAAACATCACATTTTCGGTTCACTTTAATTTAGTCACGACCATGGTTTTGTCAAAATTCTATAAAAGCTCTTTTAGGCCACTGCATATATTCATGAATTTCAAGTCTTTCAGAGTCGCTTGCTGCAAGATTGCTCCTTAAGGATGCATGATAAGGATATGCATCCTTAACATACCCGCCTGGAATTTAAAAGTATCGTGTAATTTATTAACCATTTAAAGATTCCAGTAGATTATTATGTATTATGAATCCCCACACCGCGATATGTCTGAAAGCATATGTTCCGTTGCGCTAACACGTTCCGACACTTGACTTGTATTTCCTTTAACTTTCCGTGACCTCGCCACTTAATCCTTTATCCCCCTCAGTGTTCTTGTGGCACGAAACAAAAACATCCGGTCTAACTCTTTTTTTTACTGCTCTCACAATTAATTGTGTGTGCCTCGCATTGTTTGAATAGTCATTTCGGGAATTTTTAAAATCCATTTACGCATACTTTCGCAATCATTAACAAATTATACAACGATTGTCCAAAAACTAGACTCTCTCATGATGTTATTTCTTGGATATTCTCGCGTCTCGATTACACCCAAAAGTCGATCTTGTCGTCTACAAGTTTAGTAGTAAAAAAGGAAGACGGATATTTGAATTTATTTAAAAGTTCGAATGAACATAATATTAGCTAATAATAGAAGTATTAATAGCTCTTTTGTTTGGTATTTCTCCACCCTACCAATGTTTAATTTGAAGATAGTGATACTTGTACCTATTACATTTTTCACCTTGAAATTCTACATTTATTATTACCTTAAGCATAATTTTTTATGTCTACCTCATTTATATTTCATCTAAAATGTTATTCACTCTCATTTGAAATTACAAACGTCTTCAACATTACGCGGCTACCTTATCCTCTATCGTGAATATACCGATGTCTTTCGAAAATACACCTGAAAACGTAAATTGTATGCACTCTTCTATATACGACGTAGGTGTTATCATGTCATTGAAATGTATTAAATTTGTAACTACTAAAACCCGAGATATTAATGCTTGAAACACGCATATTTTAGTTCCATGCAATAACACTACGAGTGGAGAGAATGTCACGAGAATAAGGATATGAAACACTGGACGGTTATAATCGGAGACGTGTCATTTTATCATTGGCTACATTTTCTTCACTTCTACATTTTCGTTTTATATCCAGCTGTCGTGTTTCTATTTGGATCGCGTTTTCTGTGTTGCCGGCAGCGATTCGACCAGCACCCTAATCGCTTGCGCTCCATTCCTCCTCCTTCCTCTCCCAGCTCATCTTTCCGCCCAAGTTCACTCTCCCGTTTCCGTGTCCCGTTCGGCCACCGTCACACTTCCGCGCAGGTGTGCTTTCGAGTATCGCGGCTGTCAGGGCGCGCCGCTCCGGGCCACGCCGCACCACGCCCCGTCGCCCCGCCGGCGCTCTCCGTAACCGGCCCCCCATTCCTGGGCAGCCGCAGGCCTCTGCAGCTGGCGGCGGCTGGCGCTGCGACAGCGGTGGTCTGTAGAACAAGTACGTGCCTATTTCACATATCCATCACTGTCGGCGAGGAGCCGGCGGCGGGCCGGGCGGCGGGCGGGCAGGGGCCGTACCGGGCCGGCATCGGCGCGCCCGCCCGCGCGCCAGCTGCTCGCTGTGGGCGGCGGGGGCCGGGTGTGGAGGGGCCGGCCGGCCCCCCTCCCCTGCCCCGCCGTGCCGCCGCCGCGCGGGCAGGCGGCCGGGCCGCGGCCGCGACCTCGGCAGCGACGCTCGCGCCGTTTCGCCCGACCGGTGTCCGCCCATGCTCCGACGGCCGCGGCTGCGTGTGTGCGGTGGCGGGCGGTTCCGTGTCGCGAGGCGGCGCAGCGCGACTGCGGGCGTGCGCGGGGGCGATTGCAGCGGTGAGCGCCTGCGACGCGACGGTGGAGCGTCCGTTGTTCGCGCGGGGCGTCGAGTCGTGGCGGACGTGGTGCGCGGGACGTCGTCGCATGGTGGTGGTCGGCGCGCGCGTGAGGCCAACGGGCTGCGAGGAGCGGCTAGCGGCGCGCCGCCGCGCCTTGCGCTCCGAGGGCCATTGGGGAGGCTGAGGAGCGGCGGCGCCCAGGGCCGCGCCGGCGC
>BOPP01000014.1:12549544-12560741 GCA_017312745.1 Gryllus bimaculatus | reverse complement strand
CGCCCGTCGCCCGCGTGGCATCCCCCGCCCCCCGTCGCCCGCGCCCCCGTTTGCCCGCGCGCTGCTCCCGCGCCTCGGTCGCCCCGCGCGCCGCGCGGCTGCGCGTGCCCGCGTCGCCCCGCTCCCGCGTCGCGCCCGTTCTCCGCGTGCGCCCGTCGCCGCGCCCCGTCGCCCCGCGCCGTCCCCTCGCGACCCGTCGGCCCGCGCCCCTTCGCCCCGCCACCCGTCGCCCCGCACCCCGTCGCCCGCGCCCGTCGCCCGCGCCCCGCGCCCTGGTGCTCCGCGCCCCGTCGCCCGCGCCCGTCGCCCCTCACCCCGCGACGTCGCCCCGCGCCCTTCGTCCTCCGCACCGTCGCCCCGCCACCCGTCGCCCCGCGCCCGTTCGCCCGCGCCCGCTGCCCCGTCGCTCCGCGCCCCGGTCGCCCCGCGCCCCGTCGGCCCCGTCGCCGCGCCCGTCTCCCCGCGCCCCGTGCCGCCCCGGTACGCCCCGCGCCGTGCCCCGCGCCCCGTCGCCCCGCGCCCCGTCGCCCGCGGCCCCGTCGCCCCGCGCCTCGGTCGCCCCGCGCCGTCGCCCGCGGCCCCTCACCCGCGCCCCGTGCCCCGCGCCTCGTCGCCCGCGCCTCGTCGCCCCGCGCCCCTCGCCCCCGCCCCCGTCCCCGTCGCCGCGCACCCCGTCACCCGCGTCCCATCGCCCCGCGCCCCATTCGTCCCGCGCCGGCTCAGACCGCCGCCATCGGCGCCGCGCCGCTTCGCTTTCAGCGATTCGACACAATTCCCCGGAGTGGGACGACCGCAGCGGCGGCGCTGCAGCACGGCGTGCAGGTGCGAAAAGCTCTCGCCCCGCCCCCCGGGCGCGACGGAAACACGGAGCCACGAACAATGCTTTCCCCCGCGATGGCAATATCGCAAGCTGTCTTTATGCCTCGGGTGCATTTGCTTCGTTATCGTTGTTCCATAATTGGCATTTTTGTTGTTATTTTACGCAGATAAGAGCTTACGTTGGGCCATCGCCAGCGTCGTTTTGATATACGGCCTTGCGTTGAATGGTATCTCCTTATCCCAGACTTCATTAAGAGGAGCGATTAGTTTTATGCCGCTGGTGACAGAGGTTACCCATTCGCGGGGTGTATGTAGAGGATAATTTGTTGAAACAGTATTCTTACGGCAAGACCGAACGTAGACCGCCTGCGACTGGGTGTGGCCAATAAAATACAAGAACATATAGCAGGGATAAGTTCTCTAAGCAGTGAAGTTTAGGGCCAATATACGACGGAAATTCAATCTGAGGAGCTTCTATCACTGCCGGTAGAAGCGCAGGAATAACGTGTGAAGTGGCCTCCCCAAAGGACCCTCCGCACGTAGTTGGAAGACGCCCACTGTTCGGGGCGACGCCTCTCGCCGAGAGTCCCGGAGCGCATCCGAGCAGCGCACCTTCTCTGCGGGAACGGGGGCTCCGGCGTCGCCTCTCTCTATATCTCTCTATCTGCAGCCGCAGGCCTCTGCAGCTGGCGGCGGCGGCGCTGCGCAGCGGTGGTCTGTAGAACAAGTACGTGCCCAGCACAGTAAGAGCTCATGCGAGTGTCGGCGAGGAGCCGGGCGGCGGGCCGGGCGGCGGGATTCTGAGGGTGAGCTTTTGCGTAGCTCGGCCGGGGGCTGGGGCCGATACCTGGCCAGCATCGCCGCGCCGCCACGCGTGATGCGACTCCAAGCGTGCCTCCGCTGGCTGCGCGGAGTGAGGTTCGGCAACGCACGTGCGGATTGCGTAGAGTCGAACGGCGTGTCTCCCCCTCCCTGCGCTGACGCTACGCAAGTATCACGCTCGCCGCTCTGCACGACAGCCAGCGCCGGTTCGCGTCGCTGCGAGCGCCGCGGTTGCGCGTACACTGTTACAGTCAAGCCTACTCGCGGGCCGTCAGCCGCGTATCGGCGCATCCGCCCGAAGCTTTCCGTATTGTGTGGGCCGCGTCTTGAAGACTGCGTGCAAGCAGCTTTTAGGACGATTTCTAGTTGCTTGGATTGCTGTGAAGCTTGAATTCGCGTTCGTCGCGTGAGCTCGTTTGTACGTCCTCTTCTGACCAAGTGGTCTGGTGCAGACGGCTTTAGTGCGCGATCATACAGTAAAGCAAACGGCTATGGAGGTCGTCGTTCCCAGCTGGTTAATTTTGAAGGAAGAAAGAAATCGCAATAAGCTTTTAGAGGCACGACGGATAGTATAGCAGCTCAGCAGAAATCGACGCCGATCTGATGTTGTAGTGCGATAACCGCTCGTATCGCTGATACGCGGAGCACGGTCTCATCACGACGCGTGAGCTGTAGCCGATGTGACCTTCAAAACGGAACGTATACGTGTCCATGCCGATTAGTTTAGCGATCGCAGACGGCAGCTGCATGAGTGATTAAGCCACTAAGATTGTGTCCCAGGCACTAGCCGCAGCAAGCAGCTTGGCCTCGACCGCCGCGAGCCTGCAGACCATCCCAGGCTAAGTTGGGACGTCTTCTGACGGAGTCGGCGGACGCCCGACTATTGCTCGCGCCGTCGGCGTGCCACCGAGGCCGGCGTGGGGTCGCGTCAGCAGTCGGCGTGCAAACCACGCAGGGTGCGGTGTCGCTCTGACGGCACCCGCATCGTTCATTCCGCTCCGTGCTAGGCTATCTCTGTGCGTGATACCTGCATGCCTCGCAAATGACGGAACGTGACTCTGCGTGAGCAGCGCAACGGATCGACACCTTGACTTCCTTGGTGCACGTAGCAGCGGCAATGTTCTTCCGGACAGACTCCTCCCCGCTGTGCGTACCGTGCTAAGCGCAGAGTGTCACGTACTGCTAGTGGCCGGCAACACGCGTGCAGAAACAGGGCCGACGCTCGCGAGGAGATTGGAATGTTTATGTCGCGCGATCATCGCCGTGCGTTTTACGACGTCGATGTCCAACAGAGGCTCTCAACGTTAGTCAGACGAGCTTGGAGAGGCGCACAATGACGCTTCGCAGTTTTGCGATCCCAGCGCTTGTGTACTCCGTCGAGTAAATTACGTGAGAATGAGGAGGTGGCGGGGGCGCGGGCGGCAACGCCGGGTCGGCCGGACGGCCCCTCTTCCGCTCCGTGCACTATCGGAAGCTCGTGGACGAGTACGGGAGCAGCAAGGACGCCCTGGACTTCGTGCCTGCGTTCCCGGACTACCTGTCGTACTGTTGCTGTCACTGCGGGCGCACCCAGCGACTGCAGGTGGGTGTCTCGCCGTGCTGTTTTACGACGTCGATGTCCAACAGAGCTCTCAACGGTTGTCAGACTGGCTTGAGAGCCTACAATGACGCCGCAGTTTGTGCGTCCCAGGCTTGTGTACTCCTTAGTGAAATATACGAATACATTGAATTGTGAAGTTATAAAAAGCGTGTCAATATTGACATTCTTGTAACACATGTGCTTCAAAAAATTTATCAAAGGCATTCAAGCGTATCTCAGCATTCTATTGATGTACGTGAGTAAACGTGCATTCAAATCGTGCGGTGTTTGATCTTCCCACCTTTGTGTACGTGATTCTTCAAGCCAAGGAAGTAGTTTCTGTTGAGTTTCCCACCTACATAACTTTTTGCACGCACGATTCCCGCCAATTACTTCACACGTTTTCGTACCAATTGATTTTTTTGCATTCCCTTTACGACGTTGTTCAAGTCATAAAAAACACCGCGACGGCGGAAAGAGAATTTCGGACCGCTCTCGCGTTCTCCCGCACTACCAGCCTCTTCTGTTTCGTGCGTGTCCAAACTTTTGGGGGTCCTTGTACATCCGCGCCTGGCGGCGGCTGCGGTGGCGGCGGGGCCGGCGCCGCCGCCTGTTCGCGCCCGCTCGGCATTCCAGCGCGCAAGGCCGCGCGCCGCGGTCGAGCGCGGTGCTGCGGCGGCCAGGCGCCGCCCGGCGTGAATGAATCGGGGCCTCCGGGCCGCACTACCTGCCCCCGTGCCACAAAGCGGCCGTGTCGCCACCACCCCCGCGGAGCTCACGGCACGCACAATGGCCGCGCCGCGTGTTTGTACAACGACGTCGGCGTCACCACCGACGTCGCCTCGAGGCGACGGGGTTTCGCGCCGCCTTTCTGCTCACGCGTTCAAGTCCCCGGCACCGGAAGAATCTCTCGGGCCTTTCAAAGCGTCTGTCGGGATTAAGATACAATGAGGAGGAGGTTCTTTTACAATCTATTCAATGCTTGTGACTGAGGATTTGTTTGAACGATAGATTAAAATTATAAGTGTACTGGGTTTAATAAAATGAGAGTTTTACTGAACTACAAATCAAATAACTGTTTAATAAATACATAATTATGTCGTTTTAACACAAATTCACTGCAGTCGTACTATTTTTGATTTTAAATTCTTTCCAAACACGGATATAATTATGAATGCTTCGTTTTACTGTAATTCTCAAACGGTAAATTCATAATTTTAAACCTTCATGACATTTTACCTGTCATTTAGGTACTCACCAAGCTCGATTTATAACTGTCCTTATCGTTATTTCGAGTAAATTTAATTACATTTTATATCAGATTATAACAGAACATTTATTTCTAAATAACGTTTCTTTCGTCTGGTAATCTCGGAACTAATTGAATAAGCTGTCTGGAAAATTATGCAAGTGTTGTTCTTTCATCATTTATCATATAAAATACGACGAGCGCTTTGGAAATTGTTGGTAAATTCCCTACTCGCGAAACGAGGGGAGGATTTATCTGAGAATTTCCAAAACACGGGTGGTTCTTAATAGGACTATTTCACGAGTAAAATTACGCCCAACACAGTTCCAAATTGCGCCAAAAATTAAAAATAACTGAAAGCGTATATTAAAACAGAGATCATTCGCTATTTATTGGACACCCACATAGCGATCGATGTATATCGCCTCCTAAGATAAAGGAGTCTGTTTAAGATTGGTCAATAGGTAGAAGCGGTAAGAAAAATCGAATAGAAAAAGCGATAAACTTTTTGAGAAACACCGCCGTAATTAGGGCATTTTGTATGCATAGTTAAACACTGTGTTTTAATTTCACAAGTGGAATAGCATAAATGTCCCTTCTCCGGAAGATTTGTTATAATTTATTATTGGTTAATAATAGATAATATTGAAAATTAGATGTCAATAAACCCCTTGGGACTCCCCAGAAACTTCCATACGAAGTTCAATTTGGCGTTGTTCCCGGGTGCCGTGCGTTGAAGTCTCCGGCACCGGAAGACGCATTCGCCCCCCCCCCCCACCGGTTCCCGCCCGCGCTTCCCTGTCTCTCCCCTGCTGTTCCACGTGCCCGGGGCGGAACCGCCGGTCGCTGCTTCGCTGGACAGGGTCTTGCCTCGCCGGCTAAACATAAACTCATACTTGGCTCTGTGAAAGTGGCTTATGGCGCAACGTCGTGTGCAGTTAAGCGCGCGTGTGGTTGACTCAGCGGCGCTGTAATGGGGAGTTGGTTCGGCCCCAGGGAGGTGTGAACGCTCTGGAGACCCCCTTCAGTTCGAAATGTCTTATTTGCGTGGAGTGATGTTTCTTATGATGCGCTGTTACTCACTCGGAGCTGTCGACTGATCGAGTTGATGTCTTGTGCGGTTCGCGTGTTGCAGAACATCTGGTTTGGATTTTGAACGTTGGTTGAATTCAAGATACACGAGTTTGTGACTCAACCCAAACGCATGGTGAGGTTATTAATATTATTTATATAACATTGCTTTTATATAGTTTTGCTAGCAAGGGGAATATGTAGAAATGTACTATTTAAAAAATAGTTGTTCAATTGAATTGCTAGCTCTGTATTCGTTCTTAAATTGTAAGTTTCCGAAACTTTTTTATGCATCTGCTTAATAATAATAGAGTAGTTGACGCAATATTTCCAACAATAACAGTTGAATATCAGCGTCAGTAAATATCAGTGAAAGTGTTTAACAGATTATGTGATATTAAACAGAACTGCTCCTATGTTGAAAGTCAATATGGTCGTCGCACCAGTTACGCATATTAAATTGCTATGATCGAATAAAAACGACTCAACGATTCGTAGGTTAAAGACGCAAATATCTGTGTCTCTCAGAATTTTAGGAGTTTAAAAGGTGTCAAGAAAGACATGTTAACCCTACGGTCACTTTTAAGCTATTTTCCTTTCCAGTACATGGCGTACCAAATGAGGAGCAATTTCACGAACATTTGACCAAAAATTGAGTCGTGGTTTTGCAGTCATTACTTTAACATTTGAGCGCCTTTAGAGCATTTAGCGTGAGCACAACAGGCGAAATTGTAGGAGGCCGCGACTTCGCGGAGATTATCTGTCCCGTTAAAAACGCTCGTTGCAACTTCCCGAGTTCCTTCGGGCAGGCGCGCTCTCAGACTCCTCCCGGACGTGATGGCGTTGCAACACAGTGCTATTGGCGTCGGCCCAACCCCGTCGGGCTGCACCTTGCGGACATAAATTTCATCTCCCGCGCGCCTTTCACGTTCGCAGTAGAACGTGCTCTGCTTCGGCTCGGAGGCTGTGTGAACTTGCACGCTTCTCAGCATTGTTCGAGGCGTGAGAGACAACTCTCTTTGCGAGAGCAGGATACCAGTATACTGTTAGGAACATCTGAATCATACGTGCTGGTAGGTGTGAATAGCCTGGTGAGAAAATTGTCTGGTATGCGAAAGGAACACTTGTTCTTCTAGTCGCAGTGTGGGTGGTCGAAATATTGTGCTTAATTATATCAGGTCTGGTGTAAACATCGATGACATGAATAGTTTTTGAAGTGTCATCGTACAGTCATGTGATGGAAGATGTGTATAATCGGGTTACGATAAAATAATATTTCTAGCGCTATTCGTTGCCTCTAGAACTTTTGCGGATTTTTTTCTTCAAATTACCAAACTGGAAAGCCTTCCCTAGCATTGATTTATGTATGATATCTATAAACGTTGTGCAAAACACTTGGTAGAGAGACTATGACTCACCACGAAGAATTCAGCTACACACCCACAAATGAAAATCATCCTAAAATGTTGCATGCCCGTTTAAGAGCGCCAAAAAAATCCTGGAATTACCACTTCTTAACATTACATGCTTCGATGACGCAATCCTCTTGTATAGAATATTAGCTCACCTTGCAACACCGTTTCGATAGAATGAATCCCGACTCCACTCCGCGAGAGCGCAGTCATATTTTTCCAGTCTAGCACCTCTGGATGCAACCAACAACATCTCCCCCCCTCTCTCTCCCTCTCTCTCTCTCTCTCTCTGTCTCTCTCTCCCGGGCCGTCGAGTGTCTGTCCGTGGGCGGTGCACTTACTGCAGTCGCGCAGAGTGGAATTCATGCCGCGTTCGCACTTCTGCTGCATCTGCAGGTTAGCGCGCAGGGTGCTGCAAACAGATGCCTTCCTCAGCTCATTTGTATCTGATGAAGGGGTATTTACTGACACATTCACACTGAGCATTTTTGCATTGTAAGATTTCTTTTGTGTTATTAGGGGCAGGGGCTCGTGTCGTAATGGATAGCACACACGCCTTCCTCCCCTACGGTCTTTATTCGATCCGACGTGTGGAGTTTGAGGTGGACAGAATGACAGGTTTTCCTGGAGTTCCCTCATTTCCCCTACCTCCCATTCTGCCTTCAGCCCATCAACATCACTTGGAATTATCTCTATTATCTTCTTGTTATATCATCACTCGTGGGCGTCAATGATATCAGCTGTTGAAGGGTCCTTATACACCAATAAATAAATAAATAAATAAATAATGTTTTACATCCAGTTATGTTTTCGACAGTGTCCTAATTAGTAGCGTCTTCTAATAAGTATCCGCTATGTTCATTTGAGGATACAGCGTAATAAAACAATTCTACACTATAGTATATAATACGTAAAATGATAATTATAATTTTGCCGATACTGTAACTGTTGTCTTGATTTAATGTCACTTCTCCTGACATTTTTTGAAAGAAATTCTTGAATTGAAATGGAGATGAGAATCATGTATGCATATCACGGGCAAAGTAAACGAACATATGTAGAATGTCAGTGAACACTTTCGATTAAACCGCAATGAATCCAGCTCTCTTCGAAGGACGCTAGAACATTTTTTTCCTCATCACAAGTAAAGGGGAAACCTCCAGGAGGTGCCACTGAGTCCTGGAAGCCCCTGCTTCACTGTCACTTCTTCTCCTGACATTTTTTGAAAGAAATTCTTGAATTGAAATGGAGATTAGAATCATGTATGCATATCACGGGCAAAGTAAACGAACATATGTAGAATGTCAGTGAACACCTTAGATTAAACCGCAATGAATCCTGCTCTCTTCGAAGGACGCTAGAACATTTTTTTACTCATCACAAGTAAAGGGAAAACTCCAGGAAGTGCCACTGGGCCCTGGTAGCCCCTGCTCCAGTGCGTCTGCGCTCGCCCAACCAGACTGTACCCAGTGCGAGCGAGCTCGGGCCTCCGCCAGCTGTTCGGTGGGCTCCTAGCCTCGCACCGCACCGCGCCGCGGCGCGCCGGGGCCCTCGCCGCCCTTTGTCTCTGGCGCTGCGGGCGCTGGACCGCGCCACGAGGCGGAGGAGGCTGTGAAGGAGGATTGTCGGAACCGCAGAGCCGCGTTGGCGGTGCACGTAATGCCGGCCACGGTGACGAGGGCGGTGAAGTTAACAGACGTGATGACGCGGGGGAAAGTGGGACTGGCGACGAGGTGAGAGGGTGGCGTCGACGAGATGATATCTTGAGGTGGGGAGGCGGCGTCGGAGAGGAAGGTAGTGATAGAAAAGACAGTTGCGACAGTTCGGACTGGAGAGTGTTTCAAGAGAGAAATCGGTATTTATACTTAGGTTTTTTAGTAGCCGAGGGCATTTGGTCATTGTTGCTCCCCCTCCTTCTAAAATGAAGCTTTTTAGCAGTGTTAAGCACATTTGAGACCACGAGCTCCGTTGAGAAGAATGTTTCCAAATCAATTAAAAAATATTTATTTTGTAAGGCTGGAGGTGTAACAATAACCTAATGTCATCGGCCACTTTAAGAAAGTCGAAGTATAAGAGGAGTTTCATAATCTGTAGACGAAATACTGGTGGAAATCGTTAGCTTCATATCAGAGAGTTGAAATGGAAACAAGTGTAATGCATTAAATAATATCACTTTACGTATATCTTTACGTACTCACATTTTTTTTGTTATTTAAGGTCGCATCAACTTCTAGGTTATTAGCGACCACTATTGCTTGTAACGGTATGGTAACTGTGGGTTGACACGATAATGATGCTGATAGGGGGTGAAAGGACGAACACAGTACAACCATTCTCGAGGCGGGACTCGAAGCCGTCATCCTTCGGTCAGAGATCGCTACGGCACTCATACATTCTCACCAAAATTTGTCTTAAACTAGTGAAGCTAAACAGTATCTTATATGATACTTATAAGTAGTGTGTATCCAGAAATGGTGATTCTGGGGGATGCACCGAGCACCGTGGCCCTCTTCGGGCCTGGTTGGGGCGAGGCGATGCGGGCGCGGGGCGCGTCGGCGGCAGGTGCGGCGGGCGGCCCGGGCGGCAGGTGGCTCCACCGACGCGCCCGCCCGCGGCGCTGGCATGCTCGGGCGCCAAGCGGCGCTGTGATGGGGAATTCCTGCGGGCGAGGGTTCCTCCGCCTCCACTTCGGCCCTCTCCCGCTTCCCAAGGGCAGCGCCCCAAGAAGCCGCTTGTTTCGATCTTGCGACGAATGGTATTGCGTCAACGTTAGTAGGCTATACAAAGTGCTCGTGTACTCGAAAAGAGCACCGTTGTCTTTATCCTTTGCAAGTTCCCAATTATCGTATGAAATTTAAATCTGTGTTTTAGAGCCAAACTCAACTTCAAAGTTTGCTCATATGTGTAATGAAAATGTATCACTAGTATTCAAGGTTTTCATTTTGGGAGTATATTGCTTAACAAATAGAAAAATAATGACATTTTTCCTGTACATATTTAACATATAAATATGTGCAAAGTGTGTTATGTAAAAGTAATCGTATTTCAAATTGCATTATGTACTGTACAAGAAAACCAAGAGACCAGCACTCTTTCAGCAATTGGTTCATGTATCAAGGATAACTGCACTAAATATTCTATCGAGATGGGAAAGGTGTTAGTAATACATAGCTATTGCATTTTCTTTCAGCAAAATTTTCAATGATTCCCTAGAACTCTTTAAAATAAGGGCAATTTTTCGTACTAATGTTTTGAAAGTCAGGATGTTTGAAAGTCCCTTATTGTGCTCAACCAAATATTTTTGTGCATCTCCGTACATTTTATGACTACACATGTACGTGCGTAGCCTAAAACAAGAAGTGGGGCACCTACGTTACCAGCCCCTGCCCTATCAGACCCTTTTTTATTAATTTTTGACATATCTTAGTAGTAAATGAGTACAAAATTCTAGAGAAAGAATGAAATTGTGATCTTAATTATATAATAAATAAATACATTTGATTTTGCGTATCATTTGCAAAGTTGCCAGAGTGCTTGGAGAGCCTCATCCCCAAATCTTGAATGATACGTTTTCAAATCATTAGGTTGATAAACTGGGGAACTTAAAAGAGAAAAGGGAACACATTAACGGAAATAAAATTATGTAAAGCAACGGGCATTATGTATGGCCATAGGCTTCCTTTCAATATTTTCAGGGGTGCGACGACCCTCTGCTCCGCTCCCCAATGCCACGCATATGCGACCACGTTGTATTCTTTAAAAATATTTCTTAAAATGAAGTAATTGGGTATCGCCTGTGATCATTTTCTTATTCTATCATATTCATAACGAAAGTTTTAACATGCATGTTACATATCACGCGATATTTTCAGAGTATAGAAGGAAGCTAAGGGTATTTCTGTGTGTGGATAAGCCAAATAAGAGAGCATTGTTTTCCAGTAAACATTCCCATCAGATAAATGTATTATTTGAAAGATATAATTCATTGGAGTCTTAAAAACTTGAAGCAGCAAACGAGACTGCATATTAATAAACCGATATTCAGAAAAACTTGCCTTGTAAATAATGGAAGGGTCCATCTAATTAACCTTCCGATTCAAAAATACTAGGTTTATTTATATTCATTTTTTAAATATAACTTTTATTATATTTTAAAGATATTTCTAAAACGGTCGGAAGAGAACAAATTTTGAAAGTGTCTAGCATCCTCTTCAACGCTCCGTGCCCTTGCTGCAGGAAGAGCTG
>BOPP01000014.1:12537038-12549340 GCA_017312745.1 Gryllus bimaculatus | reverse complement strand
ATTTTAAAAGACGGAAACTTAGTATATAAAATCACATGAATTTTGTTTGTGGGGAATGACATCGTAAAAGTTATCCAAATCATAACATTTCTTAGAAGTAGAGGTAAGATGTGTAGAGAGGCTGAGTTGATAGTCCCAGGATTGACCTTACAGTGTTTTTAAACTGCTCTTCAACATGTTCTTTAAACTGTTTTAACTGTTCTTTATATGGAATTATCAACAAATATAAACTCAATCTGCTTTCATGAAACAGAGTTTAGAGTTTTGTAAGACACTTAAGATAAAAAACGCTTTATGGGAAGCTTATGTCACTATGATTCCTAGTTCTCCATATGTATGAGCATGTCAGTAAAAAGAAAGTAGAGAAGAAAAAGATGATAACAAACTTGCCGCAATAGACACGATGGACAGGGACGTTGAAAACAAAAGTTGTGTATACAGAATTAAATCTTGGAAAATGGAAATTGGGAATATAATGAATTTAATGAACCATGGCTGGTACTTGTAATTTGCTCGTGTTGAACACTCGTGAATGCGAAGAAAAAATAATCTGAATAATGCATCACACTGTATGTTTAAACCAGGAATCACTACGTATTAATGTAACGAAAATTATGGATAAAAGGAAAAAAATTGAAAATTATTATTACGTAAGCTAGAATGTTATCAAATTAGAATACATTTAAATAATTGCAGAATACGAAATTCATAAAAAGGAAAAAAGAAAAGTAAATTTGACCCACCGGCCTGAGAGTAGAGAAATATTAAACAGTTGCAAGAAGAAAGTCACATTAATATAAAATATAAAATGTTACCATTAGGGAAAAAATTAAAATCTAAATAGTTCTAAATATGGCAGTATTTCGTCACAAATGTTAAAAATATTCAAGAAACTACTGCGACCACGATGATCGGATAGACCACACAAACACAAGCGAAGAAAAAAATGTGTCACTACAAAGATAGGAAAAAAAAGTGTCGGGACAGTCAAAATAACTCGAGGAGGCAGCGCCGGAGTGCGGCGAAGAGGGTCGGCAGGGCAAAGCAGAGCGAGGAGTCGCCATGGGCGGGGGTGCTGACAGCAGAAGGCGGCGCGGCGCGGCGCGGGCGGATGCGAGGGCGCGGCGGCGGCGGCAGAAGAGATGTTATCCCGCTCCGGAAGCCGCCCGTCAGCCCTCGTCGACGCGACGGCGGCCTCTGCGCCGGCGGCGACAGCGCGCACTGCGGAGCATGCGCAATGAGCACCGCCCCCCTCCCGAAAAAAAGAAGTGTTCCAATTATTTCTGCCGAGTAATTAACTCTCGCTCGAACGCCGTGCGAGCCAGCTGGCGAGTCGGCGCCCCGGAGACCGCCCCCGGCCCAGCGAGTCCATCCGTGATCCCGCTGGACGCGTTCGGCGATTGTTCCGCGTGGATACTGATGAGTATGAAAGACTTGCACGTCGCACGTTGATTGGCTGAGTACGCGGCAAAACGGGTATTTACAAGCGCTGTGGTTCATTATCTCTTTGCTACTCGTTCTTTCTAGTCGGTCAGAAAAGACACAGCCACATCGTACATATAAATATTACAACATATAGTAAAGGTGTTTAGAATACATTAAGGTTGTAATTTATTTTACTGCGCTCAATTGCGTGAATAAATTCTTTTTAACAAAATTAAATTACGTAGAAAATTATTTTTTCCATATAAGTTATAAATGGTGAAATTTTGTACAAGCGATCATAAGTTCAGATTCTTATTAAAAGAATGAGGCAATTTCACAATATTTCCATGTTGAATCTCCAAAAATATGACGTAGTTTTAAAAAATTAGATTAGTAAGTGGAATGTGTAAAATTATGACATTAAATTATATTAAAGGTCTTGTAGAAGGGTAGGGGTATTACAATATTATGTCTTGCTATGAACTGACAGCACTGCAATAAGTCATTTGCAATGCATGTTACATATCACGCGATATATTTTTCATTTTAAGTATAAATATTGAAATAAACACCCCAAAACGAAAGATTTTTTCAATGAATCAAAGTGTCATTCTGCAGCAGAAAACGAACCTGTGTAGAGGCATGAACTTATTCTTGTCTCGAGAGCTGTCTTGCAAAGACGGACCTGTAATGTTCCCAAACCATGACCTGAGTTTGTGCGTTCATTAGTCATTCTGGAGTTGGTAGGCAATAAAGACTGAGTGAGCGAGTCCTAAAAAGCAACGGATTTTATACACCTGAAACCCCAGCAATTAAAAGGAACTTACGTGCTCCGTCGAGCTGAAAGTCTTCACAAAAAGTCAGCCGAGGCCTAAAGCAGCTGCGTTGAGAGGTTTGTCCGTGTCCTGTCTTTAATAGGTTCTTTAGTGCATCGAACTGTAGATTTCGTAACGACTTCCTGAAACTTTCTTCTCCTCTTGATTAGTGAGCAGTTGTGTAGTTTCCTGCATTCAAATATATTTTGTCCCCAGAGGATGCAATAGGAACTGAACAAACTTCAGTGTGAACAGTCTATATCACAATGGTAAGGATAAAATATTTACCTTGTTGCATAATTAAAACTAATTATAGATAATTATCATTTTAGGACTAAAAATAACCCTCTATATCCTCATCTCTTTACGCAAATTGCATTATTCCATTGCCATCGCTACTGATTCGTGCTCCCAACAATTTGTAGGTTTGAAATCTTGATCTTTATATTATCCAAAATTTTTCATCAACAAATTCGTCATCATTTGTGTAATTTAAAAATTGCACAAACGTACTCTCAAGGGAAGTTCGAATTCAATTCGTGACTTTTCTACTACTCTGTTGGAATTTTAAATGTTTCTATTCTGATGTATAATAAAGTATCGTCTGTGGTGACCACATAAACATTTATCTTCGTATTAATTTGTTATATCAATAATTTATTAGTACCATGATTTAAATTACTATATTTAAACAATCGTTAATTTGTGTTTCATTTTATGTATTCAGTTTTAAAATTAGACTGTAAAGCATTTGAAAGTTTTGATCAGTAATATACAGTTACATTTTTAATTTTTATATTTCGCACTTTATTAAGCAATAAATTAATTCAACAAATTAAAGAAAATTTGGAAAAATGTATTCTGAAATAATGAACCACTCAACATGTCCTACACAGTGTTCTTTTCGCTGAAAACAAGTGAGAATGTAACGAAAGATACAGTGAAATGAACATTAATTTCAGTGTAGATTAAGTAAAAAGTACAAATTAATGTTAAAAGAGTCTTATGTATTTTTAAGGTCTTCATCATTTTGTGCTGCTTGATTCATATTATTTTGATTTGGGATCTCCTTGTCGAAATATTCGGATTATTCGAGAAACATTATATCTCATCTTGTGTAGCCAATGATACTAAATCAGTTCAACAGTCAGAATGGCTATAAAGAGTGTGGAGAGTTCGTGACGACTTCCGCTGCGGATGCTGCCGTTATTGCTGGGAAACTTCCAGTTCTAGTGCGATGAGTTTCCTACCTGAAGGCCGTAAATTTGTTTCGTCGAGCGATTCTCTGTCCAAAAGCCGTTCTTTTACTGCGTACCACTCCGCTCTGTCTTCTGTTCCTCTGCCATCTCTCTCTGCTTTTCCTTCTTTTCTCTCCCCTCTTCGCTTTACTTCTCGTCTCTCTCCTCTGCGTCTTCCTTTTTTCCTTTCCTCTCCCCTTCCCTTCTCGCTCCACACTATCTTCCATTCTCTTCCCTCTCCTCTCCCCCTTCCCTTCCCTCTCCACACAACCTTTCCTTCTCTATCCTCTCCACTGTCCCTTCACTTCTCTCTCCTCTCCACCTTCGCTCTCCCTCGCCAACATCCGCTCAGTCAATCCCCCTGTCAGTAATTTAACAAATTTTATCAACAAAATTTGATGCATGTCCTGGATACCTCAATACCCTAGGAAAATTTGATATTTGTCCTGGATACCCCAATACACGATTATCTCCAACCGAACCTAGTCCGCATCCCTAGAGATACATCGCTCATTATCACCCACCCGTATCATTTTCCTCCTATAATTGTTTTGAGCAGCATCAATAGCAACCACTTCGCTGCATTTTAACTCGAGCAGAACCATGGAGTAATTTCATCCCATCGTTTGCTTTGCGGAGATTAGGCAGTTTTGGCGCCTGGCGTAACACATTCTTAAACTCTACCATGTGACTAACAACTTTAAACGGTCGTAAAGAACAACGTTCAGATAAGCTTTATCAATATTGTGACGTTGCGTTATGCATTCCAACAAAACTAGCACTTCAAGCGTTGGACAAAGACGTTGAATAATACTACTACTATATCAAAGAATTGGTGAGATATTTGAACCATGTTACGAGTTAATATTAAACAAATCTCCATTACGCTATAAGTTTTAGTTTTTCGGACCCTGCTCAGTGAGTACACAGTCTAATATTTTGTACAGGCTTTTGTTCAGAATGTAGGGAAGAACAGTGTTCGTTATGAACATATGACATTACCTAACACGAAGATACTTTTTCAACTTCTTCGCGAAATTTTCCTATCACGTTTCCAACATTTTCTGTTAATTCTTTAGTAGTGGACTGTTCCTGTTAATTCTGACTTGTGAGTTGTAGTAAGGAGTAATAGTAACTATCTCACGTACAAAAATCAGTTTATAAGGGTTGGATAGACGCAGCCTTTGCTGTTTTTAGGCGGCCATTTTACCATTTGTAAGGTGACGATAGAGCATCCTACAGACGCACACTGTTTATGAAGGAAGAAATCTGTGCGTAAGGCCTCTATAGTAAGACGCTATAACTTCAGGTCCGTCACGTGATGTTACTACATAACGTCGCAACCTGACGCGTGGCGCTAAAAACTCCTTAGCGCCGCTACCACAGCTACCGCCGCCCGGGCCTCGGCGGTGGCTACTCCCCCGGTAGGCGGTCTGCGCGGCGCGGCCGGCAGGGGAGCACGACGTCTCCTTCACGACTGCAGGTACCAAAGGGCAGCGCTGCAACAAGCGAATCGTGTGCTGTCCCGTGCGCCTCTCGTGTCCGGCCGGCGGCCGGGCGGCGCTGCAACCGGTTTCGCCCTCCCTCCCGTGGCCCTCGGCTCCAGGGGTGCGCATATTCCGCAGGAATTCGGGGACATTAATCTTGGAACATTTTCTGGAATTGTTGAGCTCCCGACTTCTGTCGATGGGCTTTGTGTTTGGAGTAGTTCGGGCAAACGTTTAATCTTCATATGCAGCGATTGTAGATTTATGAAGGAATTATCTTGAAAAGCACACATAAAAGAGTTTCGAGAAAAATATCTGGAGGTTGGATATCATTAATAAAACAATACACGATTTGGCTTCGGTTATGTGAATATTTGTTGAAAAGTTACATTTTTTCTTTTAAGCTGAGATTAAGAAGGGTTACACGGATCAAATTCCTTCTGTGTTACATCGCAGAATAAAGACGTTAGTTTGAAGTTATTTAATAATCCGTGAAAAAATTAATGATTGTTTGTTCTCCAGAAATTCTTTCGTATATTTACCACCACCAGGTGGATAGTAAGAAAAATGATCCTCGCCACTTAAAATTTGAAGATTTTTTTCTTGTAGTTTCCTAAATCCTGTATCTTACTAACTACAACAATTCTAACATCTTCGCGGAGAGGAACTTCCTGAAAATTCCGTCTTCGGGCCCAGCGCTTTGCCTTCGGCAGAAGAATCCCCGATTCGTTCCGGAAGAGCGCCCAGCGCGGCCGCACCGCACGCCCGCTCCTTATCGCCCCGCGCCGCTCCGGTAATGCGCTTCAGCCGCGATTCCGAGAAACTCGGAGGTTTTCCTAGCGCCCGCGCGGCCGCTGAGCTCGCCCCTAGTGGTCCCGCGGCCGTTTCCTGCATCTTGCCGCCACCCTGGCGCCAACACCCAGTCCCTATGCCCGACAACACCACCACACCACCCACCCACCACCAACGACCAACCGCCGCCCGCCGCCCCGACCACCCACCGACGCCCCGACCACCCACCCACGCCCGACCATACACAATCCGAACCGCTCAGCCCCCTCACCAGCCAGACCCACCGCTTACTTGTTTCTACCACCACCGCCAACGACGCCGCTCCGCCTGCCATTTACCAGCAACAACAGCAACCGCTACCGCCATTACCACTCCCTCCACCAATTCTACTATCCTCCACCTCCACACACTAACACTACCCCCAATATCACTACCACATTTCCACTTCACTCCCTCCACCACCATCTCCACCTTCACCGCAACGACCTTCACCAGCACTGCTTCTGCCACCGGCCACCCTCGCCACCGGTTCGTTGTCCCCCGCTATTCTCGGCGCCGTCTTCGTCCCGACGTCCCTCTCCGCCCTCATCGAGGAACGGGGGGAGTAAATGATGAAATGGCGGCGCGTGAGCAAACCACAGCCGCTCATTACCTCGCAAAAGGAGCCGCGGGCCCACGACAAAAAGCGGTCGTCGGCCAAGGGACCAGGCGCGCCACAATGGCGGGTGGGCCGCGCGGGCGCCGGACAACTCCGCTCCCCCCCGCCCCGCGCCCCCCCGGCGAACGGCTGGCGTATTTTGTATGCTTCTCGACGTGAGGCAATTAATTTTAATGGACGTGTGCATTTCGTGGTGGTTTACCGTGCGGTAATCGTATTGGTGAAAAGGAAGCTTAGCGTGTCTTATCTCAATCGGCCAGAGAGAGAGAGAGAGAGAGAGAGAGAGAGAAGTTCTGGTATTCGCGATCGAATTGCAGAGTTGATGTGCAATTTAAATACATAAATATGATGTGCTCTTTCGATGACAACCGCACTCTTTATGAACATTCGTACTACGAACACGCCCGCAGCATGTTCAAAATTCTAACGTATGAATGGAAATGTTAATAGACCGTCTTTTTACTGACTCCAAGTCCAGGAAAGTTCATAAATTGTATAAGTAATTACAACTGCAGGTAATGCATTCGTGTCACATTTAAATATTTCAGCTTGATCAATCCGTCAGTGTTAAAATTTTACTGCATTAAATCAGCAGTGACGAATCACAAGAAAATTAGAACAATTTTGTCATCTTCGCATCTGCGAAGTTCGCGTTAACCGAATTCTTTGTGATTTTGTTCACAAACATAGCATTGCAGTTCTTTAGCCATGTAGATATCGGGGGCGAGTAAGAACAAATTCTGTAATTCAATTCCTAATTCGGGCTACATTGATAGTGTCCTCGGACCTACAAAGCTGGAGCTGCGCCAGTCCTATGCAACGTTTTACCGCCTCACCGTTTTCTTTTACGATTCCTTGAAACTGGTGTTTACTGTATGCTCTTCGCTTAAAAACTTTTGTTTCGTTATAAACTGCGCTCCTTCTGAGACGGATTCTCCGGCAGTCTGCAACTGCAACATAGCACTGCACAGCGGTGCGAAGCAAACAAATGACAATAGTTGGGCAGTTGAGCAATGTAGTACCGAAGTCGCGATCTCGAAGTCAGAGATTCGAGAGAAGTGATGTCCATGATGTCCAAACTCCAAAAGGTCTCGGAGAGTTCTTTTGTAATGTGAATGATTTTTTTTTAGATTTTTGAAGGTAAATTTAATTCTTTATTGTTTTCATGGCAAATATTTGTTGTGAAAAATGATATTAAACTGGATTCTCTTTTCTGTTTCTCAAGTTCTTGAGAAACTTCAACTAACTTTATATGCGTGAGCACATTGGGAATGAGAGTGGGCAGTGCCCCCTGGACTTTTTGAGAGGGATTCTGTGACCTTACGTAATAAATATATTTTGTGTATGTCCAACCCACGATTCCCTATTTTATAAACTGACTTTGGGGAATTACAATACGATGTTTTAGAAAAGACTCTCCAATCCTTCTGGCCACCCTGTAGATGTGTAACATAATACAGTAGTATTTACTAATTACATATTTAATGTTTTGGGGTCTTTCTATTGGTATATTTTATTTTTTCCTACTGAAATATGTGATATGAAATAAAAAAAGTTCAGAAGGGAGCCCAGAAATGTAGTTGTCCCACCTCTTCCTTTAGGCTGCTCTCTCCTATAACAACCATATACATTATCTCCCCAGTTAATCACTCAAGTAAGCGCATGTCGCTTCCCCAATGAGAATGTAGGTCAACATTCACTCCGCCCAGCCAGTACGTTCCAGACCGGTCTGCAAGAACACGTATCGTCGTCGGAGGAGGAGGATGAGCAGCATGTACGACCTCCCGGAAGGTCCGCGGTTCGAGCCCCGGTCAGTGGGGCTGCGACGTACGCGCACCCGCGCACCTGCGCGCCGCCGCCCCTGACCTCGATCCGCCCCCCCTCCCCCCCGCCATCCGCGCTCAGCAGAGAAGGCGGCGATCCCCGATAAGGGCGGGCCGCCTATACGAAAGGGCACGGCGTGCTGGTAGAGAGGCACAAGTGAGTGCGCTTCCACTGGTTTCGAAATGAGATAAATCTTTGTGGTGAAGGACGGAATCGTTGCGGAATTACATCTCGTATCAGTGGGATCCTGGATGAGAATCAGCGTGTGATCTCTCTCCCTTTCTCAACCATGAACTTTTGTTTGCGTCAGAAATAGTTGATATATATCACGTATTTCCGATTAACATTAGGAGGAAGAATTTTTTAGGTTGATATAATATTGTTCGCTGATTTATAGTGCCAAGCCGGGGGGGATCGAAGTTACAGCAAAAATAGTAAATTGTCGCATTAAAAAAAATAAAGTTTTAACCTAAACGAGAAAGTAAAAAAATCTTCCAACAAATTTATTGCACATATGTAAATTCATTTTCTTTCTCATTTGTCCCATAATAACATTGGTAGGTTAAACCAAAAAATGAATAATGTCATGTAAAAAAACCATTTCAGAATAAATACTAAAGTGAAAAGCAAACATGACATATACATTAATTAGCGTGTCATATTTGATTCGGCAATTCATTTAACGGATTCCAATTTTTGTAGGTTTCTGTTTTACCACGTTAATGGTGACTTTTGTGTTGGTCTGTAACGAACGAGCGGTGAGACAAAAGAAACGCGACGGAGGTAATTTACATCAGTCGCCAGTTATAGCATTTCGGGGCATAATCTTCGGTTAAAGACAAACCCGTCCTCAAAGAGGATGGTTGTAGACGCATATTTAAGTTACCGCAGTACTAGTTTCATTTTTTACGACCTATTTAATCTGAGTCGTTATTTGCTCTTGGGCAACATTACTGAAAAAAACTGGTGTACTCAACCCGTTCTGGGACTACTTCATGCTTCAAGACACCCGGCAGACCGCCGAGTGGCACTGAGTCTTTTTTTGTCGTGGCGATCACAGCACAATGCAGCCAGCATCTTTTTGGGTCTTAAATTTCTGAAGTGCGTGGCGATTGTAGACGTCCTCTGGATTTTGCCAAACGACTTGGTTGTTCACTCGACTTGTGAGGTTGCAAAAGTCGTAAAATTGTGCTCAACTAAAATGGTTTATTACAGTATTAGTAAACTAGTTACCAAACTTATAGAAACAAACTACGTACAATTTGTATAATTTTCATTTGATCTTCAGATGCTTAGTGTGAAATTCTTAGGATGATAATTTCTTGCCAAATTTTAAATAAACATTTTGATGACATATAAATACTTTTGAGGTTCATAAACGGATTGATTATTTAACTCTAATTTACTCCCTTGATTAAACTTGCAATCCATACGATTCATTCATTTCTTCCATTTTTACTAACGATAACTTCCCTTGATTATTAATAGAAAATTTCCACTATTTTTGTGAAGTGTGCTTAGTTGATTTTCATGTTCCTTATTAATTTACATTATAATTGCTTTGAATTCATCTCCTCTTCAAGAAGTATGTGGGGAAGGAAATTGAATCTTGCCAAAACTCGAATTCAATAATGTGACCAAAAAGCTTACTTTGGAAGTCACTGTGACTGAAATGGTGACATTTTTCTCTTTTGTTTCTCAGAATCTTTTCATTATTCAGTCGTTCGTTTGTTATTCTTACCATCATCAAGATCTTACGTCAACAATAGCTCCTGAAAAATACTGACGATTTTTTCAAAAATAAATGTACAGTTCGATCCCAATAATATGTTGCCATTGAAGTGCATGTATTGGAATCATACCTTTGGCCGATGGAAGCTTACTTTTTCAAAAAAAAAATTCGTTCTCGAAGATCTTAATTTGATTGCAAGAGTGAATGAATTCTTGAAAAAATTGTATAAGAAATGAAATGTTGCTTTCATTTGTAAAATCTCTTCAATTACAATGATGAAAATGTTAACAGAGATGAATGAGTCATTAGATATTTCTTCTTTGGTCGCGGTCATATTGGGGGGATGGAGCTCTAAAATACAGTAGTTTCTCAGACTTGACGCATTTTCCCCTCGACCTGCCCAGCAATACGTGGCGGACAGGCTCTAGATAGGCACTGCACTTTATAATCGTCGTGTCTCCAAGAATGTTGTCAGGACTTTCTAGGGCCACCATAGAATAACCAATATGAACAAACGAAAGGAAAAATAGTGACTTTACCCGCGTTAGCAAGCGTGATAACTTGATAGCTGACTGAAATTCTATTAATAACATATACACTTCTTCCTTATCACATGAACTTAGTAAGCTGTCAGTTGTAGTGTGAAGAAATTCGCCCCGCTCAGCCTTATCATGTCCGTAATGTCAACTGGCCACATTATCAGATGCTAGTTACACATCTTCTACCTCCACTGCCATTACTCCGAACTATGCAGGAAATCGACAGCGCCATTGACTCACTCATACTATATTAAATGCCCTCTACTTATTAAACGGCCCCCACATCCCATCCACGCACATACCACCTGTAGTAAATAAACTAATCGATTATAAAAGATATATTCGTAATCACGGGTTGAGCCATCGATCTCCTCTTCTAAAATCTTATTTAAACCTTCTAACTAAAATTGTGCGACAACGTTTGACGTCCATCCATGCGCAAAAGATTCATCTTCAAACTCAAATGGCAAACCCATCTTATCATACACTGTGGAACATAACCCGTCGTCTTTGGTGCAAACCTACCAATCTACCCACCCTTGTTACTTCAACTGGAGAAGAATCTTCTCCTTCCGATAAATGAGATATGTTGGGTAATTATTGCGCTTCAACCTTTACTTCTTACCCTTCTCAAAATTGGCACCACGATAATCATATTTAAGAGGTAATTGCACGACCAGAAATAACAGTTTCTCAATGCCCTAAATTTATTTCACCATCAGAAATCATCAAGTATCTCTCACTAGCAACCCCTAAAATATCAAATGGCCATGATCTAATATCAACTTTTTCATTAAAGCGCCTTTCCATAAACGTAATCGTACATATTACAGCAATATTTAATGCCACTTTGAGACAAATGTACTTCTCCGATAAATGGAAACACGCCCACATTATTCCCATTCTCAAGGGAAAGCTCAAAATCATCCAACCAGCGTTAGCGAAAATAGTTACCCTTCGTAGACCAGACGTCTCCCCAAATCTCACATACCAATCACAAAACATCACCTGGCTCCCCCCCTCAATGAAACTGTCAAATATCTTGAGACTCTGTTGGATAAAAGACTTACGTGGCGGCAAAATATAAAACACCGAATAGCTTAAGCGACTTGTAGAGTCCATCAATTATATCCGATTCTCAAAAAACATCCCCCCTACAACTACATGTTCCTATTCACCTGTAGAAAGCAATGATACGACCCATACTTTCCTATGCTTCCCCAGTCTGGGCTGCCTCAGCCAAAACTAACATCAACAAAATCCAATTTTTTCAAAATAGATTCTTACGCACCATCACAAACGCTCACTGATACATTCTGAATGCGCAGTTACATAATGAACTTGGCATAACACCAATTCCCGCCCATTTCTCCTTCTTATCCATAAAATTCTATTCCAAAATATTAAATATCTCGTCAGCTATTCACTGTCACATAGGTAAGAAAAATTATCACCGCAAAAGGTTAAAAAGAAAGTTACCGAGAGAGTTTTTCGATCCCCCATAGACATAACACGATTAGTCTTTTCTCGTTATAAACTACTGTATATAACCACTGTATTGCATTATATCTAACACTAAATTTCTGTTTATAATGTCTCGAGATTCTTGAATATAAATCATATTAATGCATTTTTCTTATGCGGCTACAGAGGGCCAATGACCAAGCTAGAATAAATAAATAAATAAGTAAATAAATAAATAAATGAATAAATAAAAAAGTTGTAGTGTAAAATTTTTATAAGCGCACCGCCTGCTAGGCGTGACTGTTGTCAGAGACCTCGTCTGCAGCTG
>BOPP01000014.1:12495096-12514184 GCA_017312745.1 Gryllus bimaculatus | reverse complement strand
GCCTCCGCCTCCGCCACCGCCGCTGCCTCCGCCTCCGCCTCCGCCACCGCCACCGCCTCCACCTCCGCCTCCGTCTGCGTCCGTCTCCGTCTCCGCCACCTCCGCGGTCGCGGCTGCCGAGCCGCAGGCGTCGAGTGCGTTGCTGGATCGGCTTTCGCCGCGCGAGCGACCTTGGCGACGGGGCAAAGAACCCCCAGAGCTTCCGCGGGGACCGCAGTCGCGTGCGCTGGCAGCCTGGGGGCAGACTGCTGCGACTACACATCGGAAAAGTATATGGTATGAAACTGCCAAATATGTACACCAGTATACATAATGAAAACGATAACTATATGTAACAACTATCTAAAAAGGGGTATTATATTTAATATGAAATTTGTAGAAAATTATTTCTGAATTTCATACTCTGGGAAAAAGGTGAAATGGAACACTGAAGACCAAGAAAGTGATGGTGTCATTTTGGCGTTTCGTAAATTTGAAAGATTTTTGGAGCTATCAGGGTCCGGAATTCATATATTATTAACACGTTATGTTAATATTACGCTCTTGTTCTTTTAATGTTTTAAGTTTTTCTATTTGGAGCAGTAGTGTAGAAATGTGTAAGTTTTGTAGGAAACTTACGGCGACGCGAGGGTCAAAATAGGGGCAAGGCAGGGAGGATTTGAAAGATTGCTACCGTTTTTCCACACACTGCCGATTGCAGTTCTGACCTGATGAATTCGTTTTCTAACAAATCCCGACACTGACATTATGTATTTGAAAAGTGCATGGCTTTCATGTAGACATTGTTTACGCCAACAGTATAAATTATATTTAATTGTAATAATAAGACAACGATCAATAGGTAGATATTTTAGTCGGAGTTATTTAGCGACAATAATGTAAAAGTGACGATGGCAGATTTCTTAATATGTCTACACGCTTTCCTCCCAATACCTTCAGTTCATGCTGTTGGTGATTGCGTAACTTATTGTACCGTATTACTTATCAGATACTGCAAGTAAAAGCAACCCTCTTCGGCGGCCTCAAAATGACCTGTTCATTGATGTTTAATGATGATATGAATTAACATCATTTTTAAAAAAATTTAAAAATCAGACTTGTGAAAACATTTTCTTAACAAAATAGTTTACTATTTCGCGTATCATTTTTTATTGTTATTATTAGCCAACTGCAAATCCCATTAAGGGTACGGGACTCCTCAACGCTCAGGAAATTATTAATTCTTCTTTAATGAAGTGATAGGATGATGATGATGATGATGATGATGATGAAGGGTGAAGGAACGATCACAAATACATCCATGTCCGAGGCGGGGTTCGATCCGAGATCGCCACGACACTACTGCCTTGGCGATCTCGGCTATCCGGATCGACGTATCATTATTAGATTTCGCTAAAGTTTCAATATGATCTTCACACATCCTCAAAGTCGGATCGAAACTTGTTAGATCCCGATAAGTCCCCATGTTACTATGTATTTATGTCGGCTAAACATCGGCATGTATCAGTACCTGTACTAGTGTCCGAAGGCACCACTGCTATCTGGCAAAGAGACAGCTCTGGCCTAGAGGACGGGCACGTGGCCGGGTGGATGGATGGACAACAGCGTACACGGAAGCGGCAACGGTCGAGATGGAAGAGGGGCCGGGCCGGGGCCGGGGCGGAGGCGGCGAGGAGGGCGCACAGAAGCCTCGCGCGCATATTTCTCGGGCGCGTGACGACAAAGGAGAGGCCTCCTTTGAGAGACGCAAAAAAAGGAACCCCCGCGGGTCTATTCCGCTCCGGGAAAACGGGAACGCTAAAAATTCGCCAAAAGGAGGCACTGAATATCAAGATGTCGCCATCAATGACGCGGAGAACTAAATCTGGGCCGCGGTAGGCGTCTTTCGTACGAAGTGCGTTGCCCCTTTTAAAAGAAGTGCGTGGGGAGGGGAGCGCGAAGCTCTTGCGTGTATGAGATAACCTGGAGCGTAGGGGCATAAATAATATATGAATAAAAGTATAAAGCGCTTTGAACATTTTTTCTTTCACATTTTACAAAGATGAAAAATTCTTTACTCCAACTCCTCTCCGTCTTACATTGTTAGTGAGTTAGTAATAAATCAAGAATACGACATAGTCCGATATTTCTTTCAGTTTGACAAGTGAATAAATTAAAATTCACATCAATAATATAAAATTTTGGAAACTAACTTGTTTCTTGTTTACTTACATGAGTGTTTGTCTTTGAAACGATTCTTAAAACCTTGGGCGATATAATTTATTATCTCTCTAGGAGGAAAAATAGAACTGCTTTCAGCGTTTTTAATTTGTGATACAAATTTCTAGAACATTCAAGAGACTTTACGATCACACACAAATTACACGGTTCATCCAACCAAACATATGTTCAGAATATGTGCAACCCACTTCTGGTACGTTTACAGGCATGATTGCACATCGATTGCTCCATCTCGAGCAACCCCAAGCACGTAATACCTCTATGATTCACTTCGTCCTGAATGTGGTGATTTTATCTTCGCTCAGGTGCTCTCATAGCAAACCAGAGGATTGTCTTTGGCGTATCCCGCACCCCATTCTTAGGGGTACTATGTTTCGTATGATGACCCTGCTAATTACTTTTTTTAGTTGATCTTTTTATTGGAATTATTGCTATGGACAATAATCAATGATGGATGTGCAATGCAATTTAGAAAGTTATCGATAAATATCTGTCTGTCTGAACGCATACTCAAGGTATTTCTTATTGTGGACAGTTCATATCTCTGTATTGCGTTATGTATTTTCTCGGTGACGAAATTACTCCTAGATGTAAGCGTTTGATGCTCTTTGTAGAGAATATAATATATTCGTGAACATTATTAATATATTATTTTAGAATGTATTTACGTAGAATATTAAACAGGTTATCAACTGAAGATTTTCAGTATTCATTTAAAAGAAATAAGTTTCGAGAGAAAGGAACTATCTCATAAACATATATTTTCAATTACAGAAGCAGGAAATTGAAAGGTGGCATAGGTATGTAGTCAGTAAAGTTACACGTAATGCATTCAGTGTTATATAGTTGCATAGTATGGACAGGGCCCGAAAAACCTCTCGGCAGTAAGGGTTGTTACAGCGCTTTATCGTCTGCTCCCGTCAGAAAGCAATATTTAAATTCCATTGCTGACGTAGGAGTGCAGCTCTCCAGCCGCCGCCTCTGGGCGTCTCGCTTGGTCGCCCGCTCTGGGAACAGCGAGCGCCATCGTCGCTGTCGCCCGCCCCTCGGGGAGTCGAACCCAAGAGGCACTTGATTGCGTCTCGGGTTCCCCGCGGGGCCGTTTCCGAAATTGGATTTGGTCAAGGTCCGTCGTAACCGTTAAATCGTCAATCGACCGGTCGTTAATTGCGATTTGTTCGTGTTTGACTACAACTAATTTTGCTGTTGTCCCAACGGAATGGGCGGTGCGCGGTAGGAGGCGGCAGGTGGGGCGATGGGCGTGGGGCGTGTTCTTACATCGGCTTTGCAGCCTATTTGGTAGCCGATCGCCCAAGCGCCCGACCGCAAAAGAGCACGCGGAAAAAGAGGCGGCCGGTCGCAGGCCCCGTCGCACGCTTCGTTGGAGCCGAAGGGCAACGAAGTACAAACGACTCGGACGATCGCTTGACACATATCCCGGCGCGAGAGCTGCCTGTTAGCACTCAACATCGGGGATCCATTCGCGATCCGATTTCATCTCGCTGCGCAGGCACGCGGGGGCAGTCTTGTTCCCTTATCGGTCGAGGATCGCCGCCGACCGGGTGGTAACTGGACCCTAATGATGCGAAGATGACGGTCATTACCTTGCGATGCGGGCGCGCGGAGGGCGACTGCGCCCCCCCCCCCTTGGTCATAAACGTGGAGCTGTCGGACACATGACGGCCCCACGCGCCTGCGCCGGAACCGCGCGAAATTGGGAGGCGGGGAGTTCTCCGGAGGCGGAGGTGGCGCGCCGCGCCGCGCGGACGGAGTAGGCGACGGAAATAAAGGGCGGTGATGCGGTTCGAGCGGCTGAAGGGGGGGGCGAGCACAAGAGCCTTAATGAAGAGAAAACGTGCTCGCCCTCATTCACTGTCATTCCGGCTGCGCGTGCTGGCTCATATTTCTCACTTACGCTCGCGGTCAGAGTTGTGGCAGATGTATTGTGGTGAATCCTTGATTGCGCTTAACTCGTGGACGGTAATTGCGTGATTGAATAGGTCAGTGTTAAATGATTTTCTGTGCTGAAAATCTCGTAAATACAGTCCCAGCTTGTGAAAGCGAATCTGCAATTTATTTGCATAAAAAAGAAGAAAAAGCAGTTGTAGATAATAATGTTACCTTAACAAATTTCTGAAAATAAGAAATTTGAAGATATCAATTTAGTCAAATTAATGTGACATCAAGTATTCAAGTACAGCAAGATATCCCACGTGTATTAATCGGATAATCTTCGTGTGTTCGTCTGTCCTCTTCTGAAGGTGAGATCGCTTTCAGTTTCCCGTTGTGGGTAAATGAGGGGGCTTTCAATGTGTCTTGGTCTACTGGGGAGGGGGGGATTTCAACGTTTGTTTTCGGATATTTTCAGAACGTTAGAGAAATCTCAAAACAACAAGTTGGCTAATTTCTCCGTGTTTTATGACTTAAAATTTTATTTACATTAAAAAATGTGTAAAATTTACATTAAATTTGAGATTGTTCTATTATTGTAAATGATGAAATTCACTATTCATTTCATTAATTTATGCATTAGAAACTAATTCGCTCAATTTTCAAGTTCATTAACCTCGAATTCACTGTTTGACGTCTTCGGATTTAAAATAGGTGGCTGAATAACTCGAGCTACACGTCTCTTTGAGCTGTAAAAAAACTAAACGGTTTTTAGAACAGAGTATATTTAGACTCCTGTAATGAGTATAGAAGAATCGCGTCGTGCCAGCTCTGTGTTCAGAGGCCATGACTGGTTCACGTTCCACAATTTCGAGAAGGAACGTATTTCCTCTCGGAGATCTGTTCGTGTGCAGTGGACCAGAGCCACTGTTCACAACTGTGCGCATCTGTCGGAAGATTTCTTCGTTAGGTGTTTCTTGTGAATCCTGAACGTCTTTTGCTCTTTTATTGAATTTCAATGCATGTTGTCATTATTCTGTGGCGCCTCCTCCATTTTAATGATATTCTCGGTTTGGCGCTCTCCATATTAATGACTTTTACACTTTTTACATTCGATGTTAATGACTTTCGGTATTTCGTTAAGGGAACCTGCTCTTAAATGATTCAAATTCTCGATGATATCGATTTTATTTCAAGTTTCTTGCAGGAATTTCATATATAAATTTCTTCATCCAGCAATTCTACATATAAATTGAAGAAATGAAGGAAAGAAAAGCTTGATAAAGCGGTCATCCATTTGCAACAAGGGGCTAGTCTTTATAAGAACACGTTAAAAAACATAAATTATCGTATTTTCTAAAATATTTGTTATCTGCACCGAAATGCAAATATTTGCGTACGGGTCGCTTTGGGTCGCGGGAGAGCGTAATCATCGAAACGTAGTTTCTTATAAAGAAAACTAGTAACGTGCGCATAACTGAATATGGTTATTTCAGTCCTTCCTTTGTTTTGTGTACATCGAACGGTGTGCCTATCAACATTAGACACATTACGCTCTCTGATTATGTTGTGATTATATTTGTATAATCATTGTGTATGTGCAATGTATGTACGAACACATTTAATGATTACACAGACATCACATCGTAAAAAACTTTGATTTTAGGGAGACTTAGGAAAAAAATCTTCAAAACAATGTGCATGATCTTAATTAAATAACTCACTATGGAGAACATAACTCACTTTAATTTGAAGGAAAAATCTCTGTCTTTAATTTTGTAGTTACAGGAAGACGCCGCAAAAATTTCACACTTTTGCAAATTTTCGAAAATTCAGAGTCAAACATGAGAATTGGTCCTACGCCATCTTCATAAATGTATTTTATTCTATTCTTATAATAAATTTAAAGAAATAATTTGGAGCTATTCTTGAGAACATTTTGAAAATATCCAGGGGGCTTCATGTAAAGTACCCCCAAGTTTGTTAAATTAGTTGACATTTAATTTCAGTACATCATAATGTGCATCATCACACATGTGAATGGTTAGGCTTCTTGTATGTTTCGTCATGTTACTATGTTGTTCTTGTTATGTTCGTACAATCGATCGTATGCTTCGTGTGGTCTTATGCTCCTTACTCTTGTATGTATCCTAGTGTTACTTATTCAATTGAAATATATTTAAATTTTAGTTCGTCTTCTACTCGGCTCGCTTCAAGGCATGCGGGCATTGAACGTCTTTTGATCCTCCCGCACGCCCTAAAATGGCCTGGTGTTATGTACAACCTCCTCGAGGTCTCCCTCACAAGAGGACGGGGCGCTCTTAATTAACTCCTGTTCACTGGGTCGGCGCTCCGATGTCTCGAGTGCTCCTTGCGCCAGTCCATTACTCCAGGGGCGCGTGTCAATGTGGGAGCGTCTCGTCAAGCGCTCGCGAGGACCGCGCGACGCAGCCTCCTCCCGAGACAGGCCTCTTTTAATTAACTCTCGGACATCAGGCCGGAGCCTTATAGGCAGTGACGAGCGCAGCTTGTTATTCCCACGCGCGTCGTTTCATTAACGTCACGACCCGTCCATTAAAAACAGCGACTCGCGAGTTTGAAGCTTCGGAGATCGCATATTCTCGATTAAATCCAGCCCCCATAAAAATATTTTCGCCGTATATTGCACGGCGTGACGCGTCACGTTTTATGCCTACTGCCGGCCTTCGAGATGGTTCGAGCCGCATTGGAGGTCGGGCTTGCCAAACTAGCTCGGGCGTGACCATTGGCATTTCGGTCGAGTTTTTTGTTTTTTGTTTTACGGGGCGAATTAATCACTCGAGTGGCATGTCCCGGAGATGCCGCCGTCAGGGGGCGACGTCATGCCGCCGCAGCCGCCGCCGCCTCTGACACCACCCTCGCCGCCTCGGGTCGGCCACGGCTGCCTTCGGCTTTTTCAGTGTCCTCTCACTACCCATGACTTCACTGCACGTAATCCTCAAATATCCTCCAGTTCTTCATTCACTAATCCAAAAAGCATTCTTGGTTCGTCCTCTAACTTGACCTCCGCTTTCTCTTTTCTCTTTTTGATTGCATTTTTTACATTCCTACTTTTTTTCTTCTGTCTGATCCTTTTCTCGTCCTGTCTATCTCGTTTTACATTCTCGATATGATGTCAATTTCTTCTTCTCGCATTTGCACAGCATTTGCATAATCAGTATTTGCTCCTCTAGCAGTGTTCACTACTTAAAAACTGCGAGTCTCAATGGAGATAACCATCTTCTGCAGCGTCACTTGAGTCATTGCCATCGCACGTGCCATTGCCGCTTGCATCACTGCCACCACCCGCACCCGTCACTAGTCTTTGCGACCCGAACGCGCGCAGCCTGCCTCTCAAATATGGAGCGGCGGCGGCGGCGGCGGCGGGTCCGTCTGAGCGGCGGCGGCGTCATAACTCTCCTGTGGTCCCTGTCCGGGCGGCGGACAGGACTGGTCCGCGGACACGCGGCTTATCCCGCATCGCCCCCACCGCCGCCGCCGCCGCCGCTGCCAGACGCGCTGTCCGCGCGGTTCACCTTGGTCACGGCGACTTTCTTCCCCTCCCCCGCCCCCGGGGAAGTCATAAAGTATTCCGGGTGTGTATTGTGCCGCGCCGCGCCGACCCTGTAAATTACGCTGTCGGTAACTGGTCCCGCGCGCGTCGCGTCTGGCATCCCGGAGACGCCGCGACGCGCAAAAGCGCGCGGCTTCGATGCTGCGCTGCCGACGGCCGCGGACGGGCTGCGCGATGCGATGCGAGGCAACGTGATACGATGCGTTCCGATGCAACGGTTTACGACGCGAAGCGATGTGACGCGAAGCGATGTGACGCGAAGCGATGTGACGCGAAGCGATGTGACGCGAAGCGATGTGACGCAAAGCGATGTGACGCAAAGCGATGTGACGCAAAGCGATGTGACGCGAAGCGATGTGACGCAAAGCGATGTGACGCGAAGCGATGTGACGCAAAGCGATGTGACGCGACGTGACACGACGTGATGCAACGCGACGCAATGCGATGCGATACGATGCGACACGATACGATGCGATGCGACGCGACGCGACCCGATGCGACGAGATGCGATGCGACGCGAAGCGACACTACACGATGCGATGGGACGCGATGCAACACGATGCGATGCGATGCGTTGCGACGCAACACGACACGACACGACACGACACGACACGATGCAACTTGATACGATACGTTGCGATGCAACGCTTTACTACGCGATGCGATACGATGAGATACGTTGCGATACAACGCGATATAACACTTGTGTTGCGATGCAACGCAATTCCTACGATATGTTGCGATTCGACGTGATACAGCACGTTGCATAGCGGTGAAATAATGTTGCAATATGCGTCGCGATTAAATGTGATGTAATTCTATGTTGAGTTGTGATACGACTCGATATGGCAGGATGTTTTAGGACATGATGCGATACGTCTGGAGAGGGTGCTTTTTGTGATTACTGCGATTTCTCTGGATGGAGAGAAAGCGTCCTCCATCTTCCGTGTGATGTACATCTTAACCGGTCGGCTGAAAAGGTCGGCTATGATTCAACTGTTTGAATAAGATTCACTTGAATCTTCCTACATTCCGTGATAAATGCCTCAAATTTCACTAAATTTCTTAAATCCTCTTAGGAGCTGTAGTCATCAGTACTTGCCTTGTCACTGGTCATGAAAATTAAGACAGCTTTCACAATGTATCTCGTAATAAAGTTTTATTTCCTGTTGCTACTTCACTGATTAACATACAGCTGGCAAGTAAGAAGATTAAACTACTACATTCTAGTGTTACTTTTCTTTGTAGATTTGATTTTAAAACATACTTCTATAAAAAAATGTATTTCATTACGCAGTCGCTCATTACAAGGCAGCATACTTTCGAGCGGTGGAATGACGCATACCAAAGAAGTGAAAACACGTGAATTGATTATGTGTATTTTTGTTGTACAGGCAATGTCTGGTTATAGCTTTCTTTATAATTTGGACAAAACCAATGAATTTTTTCAGTAGATATTTAAAATATAAGATAACATACTTGAAGGTTTTATTACAAGGCATTCTCATGAAATACATGTCGTAAATACTGTAAGACGTAAGTATGTTTCCAAATTAATAGCAAAACATGGTTAATTGATTAAGCCCATTAAGGAAAGGGGGAAAATCATACGTCTCGACCGGTGTATAATTTGCATGTGACCTCAGCGCACAGGCGCGCGGCCGGCCGTGCGCGCAGTGGAGCTGTCTGTGGAGCGCAGCGCTGCCACCTGTCGGTCGCCCCGCCCTGGCGCCGCCGCCGCAGGCCTGTCCGCCCACGCCGCCCTCGCCGCCCAACCCGCTGCCGCATCCGCTGCCCAAATACGGCGCGCATCTCGTCGCAACGCCGCTGCCGCAGCCGTCGCCGCCGGCAATTACGAGTGCGTTCCCATAATTCCCTGCGCCGGCGAACCCGCGCCGGCTGCGCGACGGCGCAGAGCTCGCCGTCAGCCCAAGGGAAGGCGATGCGCGGCCGCTGAAGGCCGTGAAGCGGCGAGAGGGAGAAATAGGGTCTAATACGGAGCACTCGAAGTGAAAAGCGAAGGGTGAAAAAAGAGACTGAGTTGTGGGAAATTGGCATCTTTAATAAGAGTGACTCCCACAATGCAATTTTAGAAAGTTTTAAAAAGCAATCGTTTGGATGCATAAAAGATCTCTACAAGAATTAAAATAAAACGAAAACGAAAAAAAATGATGGTAGTACTGACCGAGTGTAAATACATGTTAATTAAAATTGTAGTACAGATAATAATATTGAAAACAGATGTTGTAGATTAACAATAAAAAATGTTAAAAAACCATATCAGACAGACTGAATGATTATAGGATTCCGAAAGATGGTTGTCAAGAGAATATTCAAAAGGTTCCGAAACAGCTAGAATGCGCGAGGGAATTAATTGGAGGTTCATAAGATAGTGTGTGGGTGTCGAAGAGGTGAAACTCTAGAACAAAATTGAGAACGGAATTGGTTGAGCGCTGGCAGCTGGGCTTCGCTAGCTGGGTGTGCGGTGTAGGCTCTGGCTCCAGCACGAGATCTCCGTAGAGTTCCGATCAGGGAGGGAATTGGCAATTTCCTCCAAATGGAGCGTTGAGACATCCCAGGGGGAGGGTCAATGGACACATTAGCGAGTGTAATTGGACTATTTTTGCTCGCGCATCACTGTCTGAACAAATCGTGGAGTTTTCAAATTTCTTTGATTTCATCATTTGTAAATATGAAAATTATCAATTGGGCACGACTATACGGATTATGGCCCTGAAAGAGACAGGAATTCATTAAATATTCGAATATAAGGTGCCATTGTCAAATATCGACGTTTTGCTCTTCAGATCGATATATTTGTCCAGAAAGATCGAAGTTTTCAAAAACTTCTCACGATATAAATAAAATTTTCAGAATGTCTTTTATTTGTGGATTGCTCGCATTCAACAGCCATGGACATCTGTCACTCTTGTCGATCCTCAAGCGGCATGAAACCCTTTGCTATTCGCAACCTTTCTCCAGTGGTGTTGGGTTTTTTGACTATTTTGTTCGTGGTAAGATCGTTTAAATGCAATTTCAATCTTGAGTGCAAAGAACATTGATTAGCAAATTAAGATGATAATCAAATATAAGGCAGAATATATTTTAAACTAATATTGACGTGTTATGTTTTACATTAGAACCAGGACATTTTACTTCGAAATATTTCATCATATTTTAAACATCAATGTTTTTTGTCGATGTATCGTCTATATTAAACAACGATATCGAAAACTTTTTGTTGATGCATTGATGTTTTGCTAAACATTGCCAACACTGGTTACGACCGTGCCATCTCTAGCATCCGTGAGCAGCGGAGTGTGCTGGATCGAATACCGCCTTGGACATTGATGTTAGCTTTAGTATTGTGAGATACGTGAACTTATCGTAAACACCATGTATCACCTTCAATACCCCATGACTTCCCCAGATCTCTTCCTGCCCGAATGGTGTTTGAATACTGAAGAATTAATGTGGCCGCCCAGAGAGAAGAAGCCCTTTGAAGGGCTTAAGGATCGCAGTTTGAGCGCCGCCGGCCCGCCACCAAACCTTCCTACTTGTAATACGGTTCAAGCGTCGCCATGGCTACAGCCATGCGCTACAAGGCGGCAGGAGTAAGTCGACAGCAATGGGCTTACGAGCCACATCGGAGTTATGGGATGAAGGCTTAAGTGAAGGTACTCTACGTTGAAAAAAAGGCAGTGATATTAACTGAGGGCTGGTAGCTTGAGCGGATATCCCACCGTTTACGTTGACATAAAATGCCCCATGATGATGATTAAAGTATTTGGAATGCCAACAATGCCACACCAATAAACCGATAGTGGCAATCAGGCTGTCGTATGAGGGGAAAATCCCTGTGACGGCGCGCCCTGGTTCCGACTGCGCCGCTCCCAAGAGGCCGTCGAAAGGACGAGACGGACAGGCGGCCCGGGAGGCGGCGGCGGCGGCGGCGGCGGCGGAGGCTGGGGCGAGTGACCCGCTGAGAACTGACCTTGGTGCGCGGGCACGCCGCAGAAAGCGCGCGCGCCATTTTCCCATACTTGCCCGGCCGTCTGCGCCCTCGTGGGTGCGCCGGTTCATTCAGAACGTGTGTGGCCGTGAGAGACCAACAGTTCCGTGAAATTTGCATTATGCAGGTCCCTTCGACACCGGTTTGGAGATTCTTTGCGGTTCTGTGACGAAGACCTGTGGAGAGGCGGACAGGAGAGGAATGTGAAGGCACGTAAGGAATATATCCGCGCGTCTTAACGAAAGTTGAAAGGAAGAGCAACTTTCTTTTTACGGCTTCTGATTTATTTTGAACAGTAAAGTTCATTAAGTTTCTTGGAGAACGAAACAAAATATTTATAGTATAGTTAAATCGGATGTTTCAATAAGTTTAATAATTAGTACGTTTAGAATAGTACTGTGTTCTGTTCTAATGTATTAACTTTCCTGTTTCTACACTTACTCTTAAATATTATATCTCATTCTACAAATATTGAAGATATCTTGTATATCTCGTTTTTATGGTACACGTGCCTTTAAATAATGTTAAATAAGTAGTAATAATGAAATAATGAAAAAATATAGTAAACCATACCATCAGTAGAATATGTCTGATACACAATGAAGAAATTTAATTCGATCAGACCCTTGCGTATTTATGTTTACGATCAACACATCACAATACAATTACTCGAATACAGTAAAAAGTTTGACTGAAATAAAAAAAGCGTTTTTTGTATTCTTGCATTATAAAAGATCCTTTTCTGTTGCAAGAAATCGTTCGTAACCGGGCATTTTATGGCACAAATGATGACGTACTAGATTTTATGTCACAAATGATTGAATCATCACACATTCAACCAATCGTAGCGAGGGAATCGGGTGGAGGTATAGCTAATCGGAACAGCCGATCACCGTTTACTCGCACGATGTCAAATACCCGAGTCGTCACAGGGAAGTTGTTTCGCAAAATTAAGTTTGATTCTCTTATAAATGTATAACGCTGTTAAACAAAAAAATATAGTATGCAACTCGTTTATAATGTTGCTTTATTACATTCGTACAAATTTGAAAACTCGCTCCGAAAATCGCTTGTTTTCAAAACATGTACTCGTTCAATAAAGCTTAAAATTATAAACTAATTGCATAAACTACTATTGTTGCCTCAGTGAAAGCCGCCTCTCATCCCGAATCCCCGCACCCCAAACTAAATCCTAGAACGCGCCGTGTGTCGAATTCTGCGATGAGCGTGCGGAATCGCGCGTTCGGCGTGCTGTCAGTCGGGCACGCGCTTCGAGGCCCCACTGACGCTCGGACCAGTTCGGGACGGGGGCCGTCACTCAGCGCGCGCCTCGGCACCTAATCGCGGCGCGCGGGCCGGGCCGGGCCGGGCCGGGCCCGAACGACGCGTGCCCGGTAGCCGGGCCCGCCGCCCCGCACCGCACAATGGCCCTCCGTCGTGCTGTCGGCCGCCCGACTGCTGGCGCGCACAATGGCTCCACGGCGCTCTCCCCGCCCGGTAATGAGTGTTCTCAAATGGAGCGCCTTTTGATCTCATTCTGCGGAGCTGTGTGTGCTGCAGGATTTGATGCGAGGCTGGTGGAAGCAGACGGAGTGTTGAGAGGAAGTGATGTTAGGCCGCGCTTGATTTGGACAGGTGAGCAACTGGGCAGAAGCGTGGAAGTTGTGTTATGTGCAGGTGTGATTATGTTGGAACAGGTTTTGGATATTGGGAACTGAAGAATGTTCACCGATCATGACCTGTGTGTGACTTTTAAAAATTATTTGTTAATACAGCATAAAACTATACGCAATACATAAAAATTTATCCGACTTAAGGTTAAGTTGATAGTGAAGACTTGCAAAGATTGAATCAATTTTGCAAATATAATTTTATAAATAAATACAATATTATAATACAACACAAATGTATGTTTAATTGATTCACTACTCATGCGACACAAATGTACATAGTTACTTTAAGATTCATTGATGTTACAGGCGAGCAGATACCAGTAATAGGAAGATCAAATTGTTTATGAATAAAAATTATACTGTTTAGCTGCTATTTAAAAAAATAACAGATATTTCTCAAATTCTTAGGCAATGTCGCGTATTGTGAATGGAAAATTGGAATGTGCTACTCACTTCTGCTGCTCTGTAGCTGTGACTTCCACAGAGCGACTCAACGGCACCGGCGACGCGCTTCCTTTAGAAGGGAGCAGCTGCGCGGGATCCGAGATGTCAGCGAACGCAGCTTCTTTCGAACTTCGCGTTAGTGCTTTTTATACGTTTTCGGGAAGCTTAGGATTTCGAACTATACATCTGTATCGCTGGATAGATTAGTATAACTAAAGGGGTCGGGGATCGACAGGCTACAGCTGCGAATGTAAGATGTTTCTTCGAGGAGACTTCATCTCGACGTCCATGGGATATGCAAGTTCGTTGTCTTAGGTCCATCGATAGCACTCAACGTGCTCATACGGCGTCTTGAATATATTTTTTGTGTGAAGACACATGTTGCAAAAGAAATCACATCATTCCATATAAGAAACGTTCTCGATTAACGAAAATGGCGTTGTAATCGTCGGAGATATACATATTGGGACTTCTCACATACTCGTATTTAAGTTATTGTTATACATTGAATTAAATAAATCTACGTCTTAAATATTTGTTTTGAGTTGAGTTGTGTGTGAGTCACTTGTAGATTCATAGTTCTAGTGCAATCATTGTGGACCACGTCTATTTTGAAATATTAACTCTATTGCAGTGGGTTTTCAAACATTTTTCGGTCCACCTTGCCTGACCTAAACGACTCTTTCCGGCGACTCCCCTGGCGACATAAGTTTCCAAACATAAGGATTATACAGGCCTACGAAAGATTCAGCACTAAGGATGATTCAATAGGCTTTGAGAAAGATGTGTCAATTAATCAGCAATTGAAATAAAAAATAAAATAAATCATATCGTTACTGAAGAGAGATACTACAAAATTATTTGTAGACGTACATGCCTTAAGTTAATAAAATCAAACTAAAAATATGCTATTTTTAATCATTACTGGAACGCCTCTGAGAGCCAGCGACGCACGCTTTGGAACCCCTGCTCTATTTGGTCATGTACACATTTTCATGATGCCAAATGCCAGTGTTATCAGTAGTTTTACCTTGCAAACTTTTAGGGGTTAAGATATCTTCGTTGACTTGATTTTTGAATTTATACTGGATCTGATGAATATAAATCTGCAGGTAACCTTCGGTTTTTTAGATTGCAGAAAGCAATCTTTTTGGCATGGTTGTGAGATCACGAACTTGTAAATCATTGCGTATACATCAGAGAAGCACGACCTGTCATCAAACAAAGCCAACATTCGAGAGAGAGTTCCGCGATCTCTAATCAGCAGAGGGGGGGGGGGCTGCAAACAGGAGCCTCGCGAACCGGTACCGGACCGTGCAGCGCGGGCGCGAGAGGCGACGGACGGAGCGGGGGCGGGGAGTCTGCACTGGGGGACCGCCAGCAAAGGCGCTCGCGTGACCGCGGGTCGTGTTCGAGAACGGAGGAGGGGGACTGGACGGGGTTTTATTGTTATGGCTCGCAATTAGGGCTGCTCGCGGAACAGGTCTCGCGAAGAGGGGCTGTGACGTCGCGGCGGCGCGCGGGCCGCGGAGGTGGCTGCGCGCGCCGTTCGCGCGCTATTTTGCCGCGCGAGGCCTGCAAGGTGCTGCCTGCGGTGACGGTGGCATCGGTGGCGGTGGCGGTGGCGTGTGGCGGTGGGCGCCACGGGCTTTCTCGATGCGCGGCAAGCTTTTTGCGCCGCGCCGCCGCTGGACAGCGCCGCGCAGCTCTGGGACTTTGCCAAGGTGCTCACTTCGGGGAGCATCTGGCGGGCTTTACTCTGCGGTTTGCATGCGGTCTCAGATACGTTACCGGAAGGAATATTAAAATCCAGTTTAATATTGGCGTACGGTTCTTTTGACGCGGTGTACTGAAATAGTAAAATTTGATGGTAAACATATCATTGAGAGTGTTCTTCAGTACGCATATGTTAGTGAGAAATTAACACTTTTCTAAATATAAACAGAATGTCTCAAACTAATGTTACATTTCTAGGGAATATAAAAGTCAACAATAACATTGTCCATCGAACTTTTAGTGGGAAATTGAATTATTTGCGATTTATAATGCAGTACGCAAGTGGCTTCTGCCCTGAATTATCAGGTAACTCTTATGTGCAGATGTTTGGCAGGTCCATTCTGATGCGTCGAGGATATTTTTTTAATACCTGACTGACCTCCTGTGAATAAAGGATTGCCTAAAGCAGGGCAAATCCGACTTTTATAATGCATATATTTCTGTTTTTCATTTCAACAAAATTTTCATTGAGTACAAAGTATGATGTTTTCGACCCCGCTCTACGAGCTCTTGTTCGTAACATTTATTTTGGACGACATTCTGAATGAATTTTCAAAAGGTAAATTATCGCTAACATGTAGAATCTTGTGAACGACGGCAGTTCGAAGCGTTAAACGGGTTTGGTGGCTATTGTTAGAAAGAGTTCAGTCTTAATATTTCTGTCAGCGAACGTTCTTACTTTCACAACACCAACTGGAATGAGATGTTAAATATGGTTTTTATTTCATGATCATGACACAAATCAATGTAACGTAAAACAGGGAACATAGATTTAATATTTTTCTTCAAATGAATGTTTTCTAATCACCTTGTACGTTCAGAACTATTTATCTTGTATAGAAAACGATTAGAAATGTTATGAAATTACGGTACATTTGATTAGATACTAATTTCTTCAAAGCTGGAAAAGACAAAAAACTTATAATAAATACTTTTCATAGTTTTGATTTCAGTGTCTAAATAGTAGTATCCTATGTTGCTTTCGCCGTGTCTGAGCGAAAAGAAGCTTTTCCAGCATTTTTGTTGAACTGACTGAGGTTCAACCTGCATTGCGAGAGACCAACATGAGCGGGGCGTTCGCGACAGATGGCGCTAAGGACGTGGCTCAGCTCCTCCGGTCCGGGGCAACTGAGGACGGCGCGCACCTCAAGGGTTGAGCTGCCGCCTGTCGCCAGCTGGCGTTCATTAGGCGCGGCGGCCCGGCGGCCGGCCGTCACGGGAAAGGCCCGGTCGGGCGCCGCGCCGAGCGATTGGCGGGCGCTGGCGCCCCGCCCTCGCGTCGTTGGCGGTTCCCGCGCGCCTTCCGCGGGCGACGCAGCGCTGCTTGCGTTTTGTTCTAGAGCACGAGCGAGGCGCGCACAATGCTAATAAAGCTTGCTCGTTTTTGCCCGGTCTTTTTTTGTGTGCGTGTGGCGTTTTTATGGAATGCATCGCGGGGGCTTATCCGCGAAGCGCAGGGACGACGACGCAGTCGGTGACGGGGCGGTCGTGCTCGGGGTGCTCGATCGTTCAATGGAACATTGTGCCCGGTGACGCGGCGGTGATTGTGCTGTCGTTCTGGGCGATAACACGAAAAAAGAGGGGTTCGTGCAACGGGCTCGTGATTGAACATCTTAGTAACTGGATGAATATTATACCATTTGGAGAAGTTTTGATTAAAGAGATTGATTTTCCTCTGAGCGGGGGGCGTCATAGAATAATCCATTGGTAATTGTAATGAGTGGTAAAGGATTGCGAGATGAGTTCAAGATAAAGCTTCCAATAAATTTACGTATTTTAATAATTGACTTCTTATTTGCTGTACTTAAACCTTAAGATTATATATTTACCACCCTCCTCAGCGTCTTTTTTATTATTGTATTTTCTGCCATCGCTTGCAGATGTGGTGTGTTCTTTGAAATAAAGAATATATGTTGTGTATGTGTTTCCGCACCTGCCCTAAGCAAAGAGGTGAAAAGAGATTGACTTTGTAGTAGAGCTCACTAGGTTCGGATGCGGCTTTGATGGAAACTGCCTGTGAATGTTAATATAATTTTGGGAGTTACTCGATCGTGGGAGGGGGATTAGTGAGGTTAGTAAATGTTCCATAGGTAGTGGGGGGAGTTCCGCTGATGCGTAGAGTTTGCCCATTGTTCGCATCAGTTAGAGTAGTCAGTCGTTCCCAGTGCCATGGAGCAGGGCTAGATAAGCGGTTTTGTGAGCTTACAGCTAATGTAGTCTGAATAATAATGTTCTTTAAGGATTGTATGTAAGTAAGTTTAATTAACCCTACGAGTGGGATACAGGGCGGCAATACCTAACCGGTATGCGGTAGGATTTGTGTTTTTCGATGTTGCAAGGTATGGCCAGAATGATAAAGAGAGAACAAGTCTGTCGAGACATTTGGGTTGCGTTTTATGCATGTTATGTGGCGTCGTGCCATTTTCTGTGTAACAAAAAAAGAGCATAATTGTGCGTGTAAGCGAAGAGAAGTTCTGCGCTGCGATGCGTGGTATGTTTGTTGTAGGGTGCCGTAAGTTTAGGTTCTTCTCATCTGGGGTACATTAATCTCTCGACGTATCTATTTGCGGCTACCCGGTAGGCTTTTAACGGTACGGTGTTTCGTTGGGTGTGGTAGTTGACTAAACAGGGGACGTTTCGAAGAATAAAACAAACTTGAAATAAAAAAGAAAGTGCAAAGTGTGTCCAATTCTTGTTCATGTACCCCGGACCGGGCGAAGCTTTCTAGTTTTAAAATTTTCCCGGAAACTTTTTTCAAAGCTACACGAGGAGTGATTAAGGCGGTTGTGTGCGCGCATTGTGAAGGTAGAGCAACGAGGGAAGCACGGCGCAGCGTTAACGCGTTCGGGCGGTCGTCATCGGCGACGTCGCTCTGGCCAACCTGGCCGTGTGAATTAGCTTGGCGGTGAGAGGGAAGCGGGCTTCTCCGGTGTGCCTCTGCGACTTCTGGGTCGAGTTGGCGGCGGCGAGCGACCACTGGGGATGGTCGTCGCTGCGATCGGGCCGCGCCACGGGCACGAACTAGTGGTCCCGGCTGCGCGTGAACCGGGTGCTTGGCTCCGCGGTATTAGTTAGGGCAGCTAGTCTCCGGCGGGGCGGTTGTGCTGAATGCGGTGGTTCAGGAGTCATCACTCTATTGTTGTCCTTAAATCTAAGTGGTCCTTTATGCTAATTGCAACTGGGCCGTATCTGCCGCCCGCGTTTGTAAGCGTCCCAAACGCCGTCTGTTGTTGCCTGGGTCATGCGCCCACGGGCTTGTCCGAAAGGTCCCTGCCAGATTTAGCGGGGTGCGGCACACTGGGCGGCTCGCCTCCGCCCCCGCCGTCGCTTCTCCTCGGCAGGGCTGTGGGCGGGCGGCTCGCAGCGGGGGGGAGGTCAGGTCGCGGGGGTGCGGGGGAGGGGGAGGAACGCGGCGCGTTCGGGGGTCCGGTCGTAACTCACTCGCTGCAGCTTTGTTCTTGAACTGAAAAGTGTGATGTTT
>BOPP01000014.1:12482345-12495071 GCA_017312745.1 Gryllus bimaculatus | reverse complement strand
GAGACAGATTCTTCTGTCACGCTCACTCGATTCGACCATTTCCTGCGAGCATCTCTACTGTAAGGACTCCGAGGCGCGGTTTTACATTACCACCACCAACTGTTTGGTTGTTGGGCGCGGTTGTTCTCTTTGGACCACGACAGCTCCCAGTCGGGGCCCTGAAACACCAAACCATTCCATTTCTTAAAACACAAAAAACAACCAAGAGAAAGAAATAAACCCAAACCGCCGGAGAAAAAAAAAAACAATTTTTTTTTTTCCCCGCGCCCCCCACCCTCTTTCCCACTCCACAACAATTCAGAACACAAAGGTGGGGGGCGGACACCAAACAGTGTCTTCCTTTACCAACATTCTCTCCTTGCGATTATACCCCACGCTTGGAAGCCGGTGTGGCGGCGGGTGTGTGGGTCGTTCAACTGTCATGGCGGAGGCGGTTCCTGGGGAGGCTAGGTGGGTGAACTTTTCGACTGGTAGGGGATGGGTTATTCTCATCATTGGCAATTACTCTGTGTAGACGGGGTATTGGGCTCGATTTTATCAGCACGCTGCAATGGGTACCCTACATATCTTTTGGCTTGGCCCTGCCAGTTATATCCTTCGCAAAGCACATTACCCGGGAACGTTAAGCAATATTATACGTATAACAGGGAAGAGGCTCGGATCAACCGATTCATCCCTACTTACGGAAATCCGTTGGCTCCGATCTGCACCGTCGCGTGGGCACCCGCGGAACAGCCTAAGTTAGTATGGAGATGCGGGATGCTTGTAGGTCGCGGCCGATCGACTTATTTTCATTAGCACCTTTGCGTTCCCGGCTCCCTTTGCGACACCGCTTGGGTTGTGGCTTGCCAGAGTTCGTCTGGTTGTGACCTGCTCCGCTGCCAATTCGCTTGTGATACCTGGTAAATGTTTTGTTTGCATACGTGTGTTATGGGGGCTCCGTATTTGATTTATATTACTGACGCCTTAAACCGCTCGGTTGCTGTCACAGTTATTTTAAGCATAGGAGGCCCAGCCTGGGTTAGTGGTGGCGTCCCAGGCTGCTGTTATTGGGCGTGGGTCCGGTTGGAGTGCATTTGGCGTATTGCTCTTTAGACGATTAGTGTCAAGCAATCTTCTCCGTTGGAACCAGGCGCCCCCTCGCCGGAACCGAGACACGCCATGCAGAACGGCTACCTGCCATAATCCTGCATCGTAGTCTTATTCCGTCGTGACGGCCGCAGTGCATGTTGCTATGTCGAATCGCCCCGAAGACTGCGCGCGCCCCTGCCGACTAAGCACCACAGAACGTGTGTCGTCGATGTACATCGCCGTCGTCCCCTCTGCATCAGAATTCGGCTCCGAAGGAACACTCCACTCTACTCCGCTTGCGCGGCCCGGCCCCAACTGCCCGCTGCCTTCTTGTCGCCGGTTTCAGACGCCCACCCCAACCTGCGGCTCCAGATTGGGTCGCTGAGTCAGCTCATCCACCGGATGGTGCCAGCTCGCGCTGTTTGCTCCTTTTTCTCGACTCTTATCGCAGGGCCACAGCGTCGGGACGAGCTTGTATTAGCCCTCGTTAGTTAGGCTTCCGGTTTGCTGGTTCACGCCCTGGTATCCCCCGCGCTGCGCTCGCTGCCTTTTTCTCGTTTGCTCCCCGCCGGGGCCACCTTGGTTGGCGGCTGCCAGGCCCATTCTCGCTAATATTGTTTGCGGAGGAGCTATATTATATGACGAGCTGTGAGCTCCTGAAACTGAGAGTTGTCAGCTGTGTATGGGAATCGCGTTTTTAGCCCTCTTCTCTTCGTGCAAGTGTGACTATTTCACGTGTATATCCTTTCGTTTTTGTTTTAGTGTTTTGCTAGCTCGGCATATGTCTATCGGCGCATTCGGGAGCCATTGTAGGCAAGACCAAGACTGTGGCTTGCGCGGGAATCCATATTTCGTGTTCTTCTTAAAGTTCTTTCTTGCTGCGAGCCCTTATGGGGGCCGCCAACATCCGTTTCGTTTTTACTCGTGTTGAGGCTTTCGCATCTTTTCTCACATCGGGAGAACATGGGGGCTCAAGACGTTGAAGCGTCGGCGAGTGTCTTGATTGTCAAACATTTTAACCTGCAGCTGCTCTTTGCTTTTTCTGCATCTCATTTACGGCGTCATTTCGCGATATGGTACCTTTATCCCCCGGTACCATTTTATTATTCATCCTCTTCGGTGGGGTCTTTCGTTCACATTTGCAGATCCTTGTTTTATGTTGGGTATCGTGATCCACCTTAAGGACACCTTTTCGGGGAACACGAGGGCTTTCATTCACACACTAGGTGGATTGAATGATACAGCAGCTGAAATCTGGGATATTTATCTTATTCTTAGGTAAGTTATGCTCGTTTAACAATTTAGTATCCATTTTAATGGGAGTAATATACGCATTTTGGTATGCATTTACCTTGCTTTGTGCTGGCGCATCCAGTGTTCCTCCTTTCCATCAAACTTTCACGCGAACTTTTCGCAAAATGTGTTGTTTTTTTATTGTGTGTTCGCATGTTTGTTTTTTGGCTTATTTCCGCGCAGAACTCAAATGTGTCTTCCCCTCTCGATGAGTTTATGTTTTAATCTCGTTGTTTCGTCCCAAAGGATAGAAATATAACATCTTCTGTGGGCCACATCCACAGCCACTCTCTTCTGCCATAAACACCTATTTGCCTGTCAAGTTCAGCACGCCCTGGGCCCCACACTTTGCGCTCACAACGGGAATTCATATTTAAGGGTCGCTAATTCACATATTCAGCACTCATTTTTTTGGATTTCTTCACATTTTAGCGCCTGCAACATCAATAATAAGCTCGCACGCATAAGTGAACTTTTCCGGCAAGACTCTATACCTCAAGCTTCCTCCTCTGGCGCCTTGAACGATACATTCCACGAAACACACTCGTTCACACATTCTGGTATTGCCGTCACTTCCTGTTCACTAATGCCCGTTTAGGTTTACTGTGAACTTTACCCTGGCACCATGAATCATTTTGGTATTTGCCATAATCCAGCGAGTTGGAGGCCACCTCTAGTCTGTTATCAAGGCACAGTTGTCTACAGCGTTGTCGTTGGGATGTCATTGGTGACAAGGGCACGGTTCGGGGTCGAGGGACGATCAGTGCTCTACAAGCAAGTCGCGGCGACACATATGCTGTCTCTTCGATAAGCCTAGGCGCAATAGATATCTGTCGGTGGGGTGGCGCCGCGGCCGGCTGCGCCCCGCCGCCGGGCCGCCGCCGCCACATAACCAGCTTGCGCCTCTTGAAGGATTTCCTTAATCTTTCATAATTGGCTGTTGAGACCATTAGCGCGGAGGGAAGAGGGCTGTGGGCTCATCAGCGTCGGGGCGCCTTGCGACGTGGGTGGTTTTTGAAATGACATCTGTGACCTTGCCGAGCAGGTGGCCAGTTGGGGGCTGACAGGACATTCCGACCGGAGAATGTCGACCAGAACCACGAAAGGCTTCATCGCTCCAACTGCAACTCGCATACATAGGAGAGCTCAAGGTAGCGCAGGAAGCGGCTCACCGGGACTGATCAGCTCCGAACCGATGGCGCAAAAGAAGGACGGTTAAGGGAGTTCTTTGCCAAGTTGACAGCGCTCCAGTTGCCCGGGGCGGGTGCAGGCTAGCGCCTATGGGGCGCGTCGTTGGCACTTGCATCTTTTTTTCCTCGGGTGGACCTCCCACCGCCCTTTTCGCCCGTTTTTCTCCCGACCTCGGTTCTGGCTGCCTCCCGAATCTTCCCCGCCTTCCCTCCCCGCACCCCGCCCCCCCCCTGCTGGTCTCTGCGTGGCATCATGTTCTTCAACACTTGCCGTACAGACTCCTCATCTTGCCCCCTCATCTCATGTCCTCTAATAATTCCTACATCGATTCACACTATGTTCTTACCATTCTCCGATCCACAACTTGTTATCGCTCTAAGCGTCTAAAATGTTATTGACTCTACGATGCTGGCATAGGCGCCACCTGGTACCAGATTCCATACTCTAGGTAAGTTCCCAACTCATAGCTTCTGCTTTTGTCCTTATGCTTACCCCTCTAGTTCAGTAGAGCGAGTGATGTAAAGATTCAGACTACGTGTGAACACCCACTAAACCACACTCTATTGTACTGCTCAATATACTTTGTGCTACACTTTGTATTTAATTTTTACTGACGCTGGCTATTTGGCTTTCGCTCGCTGTGAGAGTGTGCGTTGTGTACATAAGTTGTCACATCTAGTCCGCGCGCTAGTTCCAATTGTGTGCCATGACTTCCGTGAGTGTCTAATCATATTTTTCTTTGAAGAGACTGAGTGTGCACTTAATAGGCTCTCAATTTTCTGTGCTTCCAAATTGCACCGTAATTTTGCGCAATTCAATTCCGCTGGCATTAATGGTGTCAATCGAAAACACTTTTTCCTGCGTTACGAACATTTTGGCCCATCTTCTTTTCCTCGCGCCTTTTCCACAGTCTGTCCTACATCGTGACTTTTTACCTTTTTCTTTGGTTTCCTCATATCTGTCCCTGCCTTCTACTGGGCCCGCTCGTCTGGATCGCCCACCAAGCATCCTTCCTATTCGGCCTTTACTCACGTATTGCCACCACTTGACCCTTCACGTTTGCCCCCTTCATGCTGCCTCTTTGTCCACGCACCGCTCCGAAGTTCCACCTCTCCGCTCATCCCCCCTACACGCCTTCTTTCTTGTGATTGGCTCCGCATTCCAAGCCCTGCCCTTAACTCTTGGGGCGAATCTCACGGGCACTGCAACAACTTGCTCTTCGAGCCCTTTCCGTGGATGTTGGAGTTTTTTGCACTAACTTTGTCGGCGTACCGCCTGTATCTTGCCCCTTCCTTGCGTGCAACGAAATTGGTTAGCATTCGCACACATGACTCAATCCATATATGCAGACAGATCTAGGTATTTTTAACCGCTAACTCGTGACGGTGTTCTGTTTTTAGGCAGGCATTTTAACTATTCGGCCTCTTAATCCTACAACATTTTTCCCCCCTCCTGTTTTTTGCGCGTTAGTCTATCGATTGAACAATACTCGGAACTGTTTTGTTGATGCTATCGTGTTGTTGAAACTTGCACGTTCCGACCGTGCATCTCTAGCATCCTGTGAGCGGGCGGGTGTGCTGGATCGAATACGCTTGGTTCTGATTTAGCTTTAGGTTTGTGCAGTAAGTGAACTTTATGTCACCCACACTATTATCCCTTCCCCCATGTTCCCAATTCTCCTGCCCCGATGGTGTTCTGGATCTGCAGCAATTAATGTGGCCGCCACAGACGAGAAGAACCCCTTTGAGGGCTTCACGGTCGCCAGTTTGCGGGCGCCGCGCCCGCTCAGCCACTCTACTTGTACATGCGGGTTCAAGCGTCGCCATCACTCGCCGTCCACAGGCGGCCAGGATAATCGACAGCCTGGGTTACGCGCCCATCATGGAGTTCATGGGTGAGGCTTCAGTCCAAGGTACTCTCACGTTGAACCAAACGGCAAGTGATCTTACCTGAGGCGGGGTCCTTAGCGCATTCCCACCGGTTAACGTGTGAATACTGCAGCCATGAATGTGTACATGAATTTGGAACTGCAAAACAAAATAGCACACCATTACCGATAAGTGGAAAAACAGCTGTGTTGAGGGAAAATCCTGTGCACGGGCCGCCCTGGTTGACGCGCGCTGTCCAGCGCGTCGAAGGAACAGAACGAAAAGGCGACCGGGAGGCAGCGGCGGCGGCGGCGGAGGCTGGGGCGAGTGACCCCTGAGAACTGCCTTGGTGCGCGGGCCGGCAGAAAGCGCGCGCGGCCATTTTCTCATACTTGCCCGGCGTCTGCGGCCTTTCGTGGGTGGCGGTTCATTCAGAAACGTGTGTGGCGCGTGAGAACAACAGTTCCGTGAAATTGCATATGCAGTGTCCCTTCGACACCGGTTTGAGATTTTTGCGTTCTGTGAACGAAGACCTGTGGAGAGGCGGACAGGAGAGGAATGTGAAGGAGTAAGGAATATATCGCGCGTCTTCGAAAGTTGAAGGAAGACACTTTCTTTTACGGCTTTGATTTATTTTGAACACAGTAAAGTTCATTAAGTTTTCTGAGAACGAAACAAAATATTTAATGTATAGTTAATCGGATGTTTCAATAAGTTTAATAATTAGTACGTTAGAATAGTACTGTGTTCTGTTCTAATGTATAACTTTCCTGTTTCTACACTTACTCCTTAAATATTAATCTCATTCTACAAATTTGAAGATATTTGTATATCTCGTTTTTATGGTACACGTGCTTTAAATAATGTTAAATAAGTAGTAATAAATGAAAATAATGAAAAAAATATAGTACACCATACATCAGTAGAATATGTCTGATACACAATGAAATTTAATTCGATCAGACCTTGCGTATTTATTTTACGATCAAACACATAAAATTACTCGAATACAGTAAATTTGACTGAAATAAAAAAAGCTTTTTTTGTATTCTTGCATTATAAAGATCCTTTTCGTGCAAGAAATCGTTCGTAACCGGCATTTTATGCACAAACTGATGATCGCTAGATTTATGTCACAAATGATTGAATCATCACTTCAACCAATCGTAGCGAGGGAATCGGGGGAGGTATGCTAAACGGAAGCCGATCACCGTTTACTCGTCGATGTCAAATACCGAGTCCGTAACAGGGAAGTTGTTTCGCAAAATAAGTTTGATTCTCTTAAATTGTAGCGCTGTTAAACAAAAAATATAGTATGCAACTCCGTTTATATGTTACTTATTACATTGTAAAATTTGAAAACTCGCTCCGAAAATCGTTTGTTTTCAAAACAGTACCCGTGCAATAAAGCTAAAGATAAACTAATTGATAAACTATATTGTTCTCAGTGAAAGCCGCGCCTCATCCTCGAATCCCCGACACCCAAACTAATCCTAGAAGCGCCGTGTGTCGAATCCTGCGATGAGCGTGCGGAATCGCGCGTTCGGCGTGCTGTCAGTCGGCACCGTCTTTGAGGCCACAGACGCGGAGCTTGGGAGGGGCGCGTCCCAGGCTGGCCTTCGGCACTAAGAGCGCCGGGGCCGGGCGGGCCGCGGCCCGAGACGCGTGCCCGGTGCCGGCCGCCGCCTCACGAACATCGGGCGGGCGAAATGGCCTCCGTGTGCTGGGCGCCGACTGGCTGGGGCGCACAATGCTCGACGCGTCTCCCGCGGTAATGAGTGTTCAAATGGGACGCCTTTTGATCTCATTCTGCGGAGCTGTGTGTGCTGCAGGATATATGCGAGGCTGGTGGAAGCAGACGGGTGTTGAGAGAAGTGATGTTAGCCGTCGCTTGATTTGGGACAGGTGAGCAAACTGGGCAGAAGCGTGGAAGTTGCTTTATGTGCGGTGTGACTATGTTTGGAACAGGTTTTGGATATTGGGAACTGAAGAATGTTCACTGATTATGACCTGTTGTGTCTTTTAAAAATTTGTGTTATACTAAGACTATACCGCACTAATAAATAATTTATCTCACTTTAAGTTAATGTTGAGTAGTGAAGACTTGCAAAGATTGAATCAATTTTGAAAATATAATTTTGTAAATAAATACACTATTATAATACAATGCAAATGTATGTTTAGTGTATTCACTACTCATGCAACACAAATGTACATAGAAATTACTTCAAGATTCATTGATGTTACAGGGGAACAGATAACACTAAGGAAAATAAAATTGTTTATGAATAAAAATTATATTTAGCTGCTATTTAAAAAAATAACAGAATTTCTCAAATTCTTAGGCAAGTGTCGCGTATTGTGGAATGGAAATTGGAATGTGCTACTCACTTCTGCTGCTCACTGTAGCTGTGGACTATCCACAAGAGGCCGACCTCAACGGGCACCGGGCGACGCGCTTCCTTTAGAAGGGAGCAGCTGCCGCGATCCGAGAGTTCAGCGAACGCAGCTTCTTTCGAACTTCGCGTTTAGTGCTTTTTATACGTTTTCGGGAAGCTTAGGATTTCCGAACTATACATCTGTAATCGCTGGATAGAGTTAGTATAACTAAAGGGGTCTGGATCACAGCTACAGCTCTCGTAAATGTCAGATGTTTCTTCGAGGAGACTTCAATGCTCGACGTCCAAGTGAGGATATGCAAGTTCGTTGTCTTAGTCCCATCGATAGCACTCAAACGTGCTCATGCGGTCTTGAAATATCATTTTTTGTGTGAAGCAACATGTTAGCAAAGAAATCACATTATTCCATATAAGAAACGTTCTCGATTAACGAAAATGGCGTTGTAAATCGTCGGAGGATATAACCTATTGGGACTTCTTACATACTCGTATTTTAAGTATTTTATTACCACATTGAATTAAATACATCTACGTTCTTAAATATTTGTTTTTGAGGTTGAGGTTGTGTGTGAGGTCACTTGTAATTCATAGTTCTATGCAATCCATTGTGACCACGTCTATTTTGAAATATTAACTCTATTGCAGGGTTTTCAAACATATTTCGTCCACGGCTTGCCTGACCTAAACGACTCTTTCCGCGACTCTCCTGGCGACCATAAGTTTCAAACATAAGGATTAATACAGGCCTACGAAAGATTCAGCACTAATGAGTGATTCAATAGGCTATTGGTAAAGGAATGTGTCAATTAATCCACAATTAATAAATAAAATAAATCATATCGTTACATACGAAGATACTACAAAATTATTTTGTAGACGTAAATGACATAAGCATTAATATAAATCAAACTAAATATCATTTTTAATCATTACTGCAACGCCTCTGAGAGCAGCGACGCACCGTTTGGAAACCCCTGCTCTATTTGGTCATGTACACAATTTTCATGATGCCAAATGCAGTGTTATCAGTAGATTTTACTTGCAAAATTTTAGGGGTTAAATGATCTTCGTTGACTTGATTTTTTGAATTTATACTGGATCTGATGAATTATAAATCTGCAGGTAACCTTCGGTTTTTAGATTGCAGAAAGCAATCTTTTTGGTCATGGTTGTGAGATCACGAACTTGTAAATCATTGCTTACAACAATCAGAGAAACCACGAAACCTGTCATCAAACAAAGCCACGCCAACATTCGAAGCAGAGCTTCCGCGATCTTCTAGATCAGCAGAGGGGGAGGGGGGCTGCAAACACGGAGCCTCGCGAACCGGTACCGGAACCCGTGCAGCGCGGGCGCGAGGGGGCGACGGAGGCCGGGAGCGGGCGGAGTCTGCACTGGGGGACCCGCCCACGCAAAGGCGCTCGCGTGACCGCGGGTCGTCGGTTCGAGAACGGAGGAGGGGGAACGGACAGGGGTTTTATTGTTATGGCTCGCAATTAGGGCTGCTCCGCGGAACAGGTCTCGCGAAGAGGGGGCTGTGACCGGTCGCGCGGCGGCGCGCGGGCCGCGGAGGTGGCTGCCGCCGCCGCTATTTTTGCCCGCGCGAGGGCCTCGCAAGGCTGCCTGCGGTCGGCGTTGGCGGTGGCGGTGGCGGTGGCGTTGGCGTTGGCGGTGGCGTTGGCGGTGGCGGTGGCGGCGCCAGGGACTTCCTCGATGCCGCGACGCTGCTTTTTGCGCCGGCGCCGCCGCTGGAGCAGCGCCGGCTCCTGGGACACTTTGCCAAGTGCTCACCTTCGGGGAGCATCTGGCCGGGCTTTACTCTGCGGTTTGCATGCGGTCTGAAGATACGTTACGGAAGGAATATTTAAAATCCAGTTTAATATTGGCGTATGGTTCTTTTGACGCGGTGTACTGAAATAGTAACAAATTTGATGGATATAACATATCATTGAGAGTGTTCCTTCAGTACGCATATGTTAGTGAGAAATTAACATTTCTAAAATATAAACAGAATTCTCAAAACTAATGTTACCAATTTCTAGGGAATATAAAAAAGTCAACAATAACATCTTGCCATCGAACTTTTAGTGGGAAATTGAATATATTCGATTTATATGAACGTACGCAAGTGGCTTCTGCCCCTGAATTATAGGTAACTCCTTATGTGCAGATGTTTGGCAGGTCACATTCTGATGCAGTCGAGGATATTATTTTTAATACCTGACTGACCTCTGTGAATAAAGGACTTGCCTAAAAGCCAGGGGCAAATGCCACTTTTATAAATGAATATATTTCTGTTTTATGCAATTTCCAACAACATTTCATTAGTACAAAGTGATGATTTTTCGACCCCCTCTACGAGCCTTGTTCGTAACATTTATTTTGAGACATTCTGAATGAATTTTCAAAAGGTAAATTACTCGCTAACATGTAGAATCTTGTGAACGACTGCAGTTCGAAGCGTTAAACGGGTTGGTGCTATTGTTAGAAAGATTCAGTCTTAATATTTCTGCAGCGAACGTTCTCACTTTCACAACACCAAACTGGAAATGAGATGTTAAAATGGTTTTATTTCATGATCACTGACACAAATCAATGAACGTAAAACAGGGAACATAGAACATCATTAAATATTTTTCTTCAAATGAATGTTTTCTAATCACCTTGTACTCTCAAACATAATTATCTGTATAGAAAACGATTAGAAATGTTATGAAATTACGGTACATTTGATAGATACTATCTTCTTCAAAGCTGGAAAAGACAAAAAACTTATAATAAATCAACTTCATAGTTTTGATTTCAGTGTCTAAATAGTATACCTAATGTTGCCTTCGCCGTGTCCTGAGCGAAAAAGAAGCTTTTCCAGCATTTTTGTTGAAACTGACTGAAGTTCCAACCTGCATTGCGAGAGACCAACATGGCAGCGGGCGTTCGCACAGATGGCGCTAAGGGACGTGGTTCCAGCTCCTCCGCGTCCCGGGGCAACCTGGACGCGCGCACCTTAAGGTTGACGCCGCTGCGCCAGCTGGCGTTCATTAGGCATGCCGCGGCCCCGGCGGCGGCCGTCACGGGAAAGGCCCGGGTTCGCGGCCCGCGCCCGCGCATGTGGCCGGCGCCGGGCGCCCCGCCCTCGCCGTCGTTGGCGGTTCCCCGCGCCTCCGCGGGCGCAACGCAGCGCTGCTTGCGTTTTGTTCTAGAGGCACGAGCGAGGCGCGCACAATGCTACATAAAGCTTTGCTCGCTTTTTGCCCGAGTCTTTTTTTGTGTGTGCGTGGCTTTTTAGATGCATCGCGGGGCTTATCCCGAAGCGAGGGACGCGACAGTCGGTGACGGGGCGGTCGGTGCCTCGGTGCTCGATCGTTCAATGGAAATTGCCCGGTGACGCGGCGGTGATTGTGCTGTCGTTGCTGCGGCGATAACAGCGAAAAAAAGAGGGGTTCGTGCAACGGCTCGTGATTGAACATCTTAGTAACTGGATGAATATATACATTTTGGGAGAAGTTTTGATTACAAGAATTGATTTTCCTCTGAGCGGGCGTCATAAAAATCCAATTGTTAATTGTAAATGGTAAACGCAATGAGTTTCAAATAAACTTCCAATAAAATTTACGTATTTTAATAATTCATTTTATTTGCTTATTTAAACTAAGATTATATTTATTTACCACCCTCCTCAGCGTTTTTTTATTATGTATTTCTCCCATCCTTCAGGTGTGTGTTTTAAATAAAAATAATATGTGTTATGTCTAAGTGAAAAATTGATTTATTAAGCTCACTAGGGATGCGTTTGTGAAACTCCTGTGAAATTTAATATTAATTTATGAGTATTGATTCGTGGACGGATTATATTGCAATTTTCATAAGTATGGGGATTTCCATCTAGATTTGCCCATTCGCATCATTAGATATGTTTCCCAGCCTAGCGGTAGAAAGGGTTTTGTGAGCTCACAAATGTAGTCCTAATAGATGATATTCTTTAGTTGTAGAAGGTAAATTTAATTAACCCTAGAGTGGATACAGGGGGCAATACATTACCCCACGTATTTTGTTTTTCATTTGCAGTTATGCAAATGAAAAAGAGTAACAGTCCTTCAGAATTAGGGTTCGTCTTTAGCATGTTATTCGTCGTGCCATTTCTTGTAAAAAAAAGAGCTAATTTGCTGTAACGAAATACTCGTGCATGCGTGTATTTTGTTGTATTCCGTAATTTTATTCTTCTCATTGGGGTAACATTATCTCACGTATCCATCTTTCGGTACCGGCTTTTACGTACCTTTCGTTGGGTTGTAGTTGACTACTACACGGTTCTCGAAGAATAAAACAAATTTGAAAGAAAAAAATGCAAATGTATCACAAATCTTTTCATTTACCGAGCCGGGCACTTTCTATTTTTAAAATGTTCCCAAATTTCTATTTTCAAAGCTAGAAGTAGGGAGTTTAAGCGTTTCGTGCATTGTAAGGGAGACAACGAGGAACAAACAGCCGCGTCGCGTTCGGCGGCGCCCAGTCGCACGCCTCTGGCCAACCCTGGCCGTAATTACTTGCCGTGAAGGAATGCGCGCTTCTTCCCGTGTCCTTCGACCTTCTGCTCGAGTTGGCGCGGCAGAGCAACCACTCGTCGCTGCCATCGCCGCGCCACGGCACAGAACTATTTCCGCTGCCGTGACGGTGCTTCCTCCCGCTATTGCAGCTATCTCCGCGGTCGTTTGCCTAATCTGTTCAGGATCATCACCTCTATTTTGTCCTTAATCGTCACTGTCCCTTTATGCTAATTGCAACTGCCGTTATCTCCGCCGCGCTTTTCACGTCCCCAAACAGCCTCTGTTGATCCTGTGTCATCGCCACGTTGTCACCAAGGTCCCTGCCATTCAGCCGTCACTGCCGCCTCCGCCTCCGCCCCC
>BOPP01000014.1:12450833-12465698 GCA_017312745.1 Gryllus bimaculatus | reverse complement strand
AAGCGCATTCTCCCATCAGACTCACCACCTGGTGCCACCACGGGCGGGCAGCGGAATGCGAGACGGAGAGAATGTGGGATAACATGAAAAAGGACAAGTTACATGATATAATAATATAATATATAATTATATATATATAAGTATATATATATATATATATATATTACGAAAAGAGAAGAAGCTAGGGATATTAGAGTGCTAGATACGTTAACAGCTGAATCCACAGAACTTACTAAGACCGAATACAATAACTAATGAAAGCAAATTAATAAAGAAGATTTTGCTTCCATTTAATGCTTTGTAAGTATACCATTTTCGAAATACTACCTATGTGGAAATGCCGAATAAATTCAAAATATACAGAAAATCTACTATTTATACAAATATTTTACTCAAGGTAGCATATATCTAGACAAGTTTTCAATTTGAACCTTCCGAACATTATGAAATTAACCTTAATATATTAATTATTTTAATCGTCTTATATTTTATATTAAGATATACTAAAGGGGGTAGAAATGATGAATAGGATTATATCTTTCTTCACAATGGGAATATCAAATATAAGGATCGTGTACCCATCCAAAAAAGTACACTATTACACTGAAATCTAGCAGAGCCTACTTGTTATACCAACTCCTCTATACACCAGAGATACGCGATTATTAGACGATATTATCATTGGAGGGAAAATAAAATTTATAAATCTTATGAAATATTTGCCATACTCCAGCATTAAGGAATACCACAGAGGGAAGTTTTAACAGAACGAAAACATAACACATGATAGAAATAAAGTGGAGCTACCTTGTTTAACTTTTATTTAAAGCCTTCGTGATAGAGTGTGTATCACATGGGATTTAATTATTTCATCAAGCAGGCGGTGCAATCCCCAAGTGTTGAGCAGAGAATGGAAAAATAAACCCTAGGTTCCTTCGCTCGATCCACCCTTTCATCTCCCTTTCTACTGTGAACTACGGATAGTATACTACACACGGAAGAACAATCACCCCACAAGATGGACCAATCAAAACTATCACCAGAAAGACCTTCAACTCTACCTACTTCCTGGCGCCTCGGACGCAAAACCACAAACGTAATGAGTAGGTTTCGACTAAAGCCCTATACGTCTTGATTTAGAAAGATTACCCGGTCCAGCTGTTACAAGAAACCTATTCGCATTCAGTGACACAGCTCCGATTGAGAATCACCCCTAAACTAGAATGGAACGCCGGCATCATTTGGTATCGGCTCCTCTGGGCTCCCCTCTTCATCCCGCCCCCCAACCCTCCTCTCCGTCGCTTCGTGCCGACGTCTCCTCGACCCTCGCTCGCTCCACCATATGCTGCCAGCCGTATGGGCTGTCTCTCTGGACGGTTACCTCACGGCGCGACTGTTCAAGAATTAAAATAAAGACCTTTAAGGGGAGAAACAAAAAAATAGGAAATGTAATTCCACTGCGCTAGCGCGGCACGCTGGCGGGGGCTTAAGCACCCGAAACGAAATTAACCGCAATTAAATTTTACATATTCCGCTCGTTGCGGGGCGTGCGCGCACCTACGGTCGTCGCCCCCGACCGCCCCGCCCTCCGTCTCGCCTCGCCTACTTGCGCGCTGTTGCTGCCCGGTGCTCGCCGCTCGCCCTCCGCTCCTCGCTCCCCGCGTCCTCGACTGGCTTCGCCCCCGCTTCGTAGCCCTCTCTCTCTCTCTCTCTCGCTTCTCTCTCTCTCACTCACTCACTCACTCACTCACATCACTCACTACGCTCGCTCCCTCTCGCGCGCTCTCTCTCATTCTCCTTCTCTCTCTCTCACTCTCGCTCTCGCCCGCTCTCTCTTCTTTCTTTCTTTCTTTTTTCTCTCTGCCTCCCCTACGTAGACTTGCGAAGGTAATAAGTCTGCCTCGCTGTGGATGCTGCCCGTGTTAACGTCTACTTAGCACTTCTATGCTTTCCCTATTTACAAACCGTCGTGTTTTGGCGTGTGTGCGCGTGTGTATGTCACCACCTTTCCTACTCAAGAATCCTTTGCCCTTTGATTCGTATTAAAGTTTCTGTGTATTATGTTTTCATCTGTAAGCGACCTGTTGTGTAGTGTCAGAGCGCCTGCCCACGCTCTCACCGCCTACCGGAGTTCAATTCCCGTGAATCCATATGAAATTCATACTTGACAAATGAGATCATGGATTGTTTCTTAAAACACCTTCTCTCTCTTCAGCCTCTCCCTTCCTTCATTCATACGAAAGCAATCAAATTCCACCAACCCTCATCCTACAAGCTATTTCGTCTAATCCCAATTTCTACCTTAAGACGTAGAAACTGGCATCGTTATAAAAAATATATTACTTTCATGAATACAACGTGGTCAAACTTCCATCACACATTTTGATTTGAAAGTCCCATATGTTTTATATTTAGGCTCAGACAAATTTCTTCGTTAAGTGGAATTTACTCAGTTGAACTTTAATGACGTTCCCTACACCTCATTCAAAAACACTCTTAAAATATTTATACATTTATATGACACTTTTTCATGTTCTAAGCCACATGCCATCCCTTCTCCATGTGAGCACTCACCTTCTAACCAGGCGATTTCATCGAAGTTTAATAATAGTTATCTCCTTACACATTAGTGTAACCACCCCATCTTGCACAGCCGAAGCCCTTCACTCCGCCCCCATCAAGGGCATGGAATCCAACAGGAGATATGTGCCAGTGCTGCGAGTGTGAATACAACGCGCCCCTCGAGCAGGCATCCTCGTCCAATCCTTTAACCGAACCGGTAGGAAACGAAATGGAGGAGAAAGTATGAGGCGGATCGGGCGCTTAAGCCGAAGACACCACTGTTTTCTAAATGAGACACGCGAAAAAAAAAAGGTTATCGTCGCTTCTCTTTAAGCTGAAACAACATTGGGAGCGACGGGTGAGATCGTGTTAGAGTCAAACGGGCTTCTCAGCTGCCGGGCGGTAGCAACCGCTGGCGGATTGAAAGTGTCAATCGAGAGACACTTCAGATTACAAACATCTAAATCGAGCTGTAAATAATCGTTACTGGTCCTCCATTTGCCGTAATGACTTTGGCAACTTAAAACGAGAAGAGTTGCTGTAAACAATAAACTATAAATCCTCTCGGAACCTTGTATTACCTAGATGTTTCTTGTGCAAACGAGAGAGGAGGAAATTCAATTGACTCAGCCAAAATTGCAGAGCATATTGCTCCATGTATCTAAAATATAGAAATTTCTGATTCACCTACGCGCGTCGCATCGGAGATGTAGCTCAGGCCGCTATCAGATCTGCGTCAGCGAAGCTTTCGCGCGTCGATGCCCGCGCCTTCTGCGAAGGAGAAACCGGAGCCCTTACCGCATAAGGACAGCGGGCGAGCGGGCGCTCGACCTCCGGCCATGATCCCTCCCCACCTCCTTTCTCTCGCCCCACTCCGCGCCTCGTCCGCCCGTCAAGACCGGCCGCCCGGATGAAATACGACTGCCACGATCGGAAATCAACCCGGCCCAGCAGGTCGCCCTCCCGATACGCGGCCACGCGACGCGGGGGCGGGGAGCAGGCTACTGGGGCACGCACGCGATGCCCCGCGCCTTCGCCTCTGCCCGTCTGCAGGTTCACTTCGTGTCGTCAGCCACGCCCCCTGTCGGTTTCAAACCCCAGCGCAACTGACACGCCGCTCAAGGCATTCCAATCAAACCACCACGTCAGATGAGTCATTTCTCTCAGTATCATTGTATTCAATCTATCGCATGCTTTGTGGTTAGTTTTAACTAGCGCGATTATTCGTATGTACGGTACTTCATTCGCTAATCATCTGCCTGGCTCGTATCGCTCTTATCTGAACTTTCATTTTTCATCTACCTCGCTCATTTTTCCTGTTATTTCATTCCTCTCTTGTTCTTCAAACTTTTATACCTCTCGCCGTATTTACGCGTTTCAATCTGTGACATTTGATAAAATATTCATAATGTCAATTCACTAACTGGTTGTCCTTTCTCTGTTGCTTCTCTCGTCTTTGCATTTTCCCTCTCTGCTCCTCCTTATCGTCGTCCCTTCGCCTCCCCTACTCCTCCACCTCCATCGCATCCTCATGGCCTGACCGCCTCCGCCCCGCAACGCCTCCCCCGATAAAGTTTATAAGCGCTGTTTAATTCTTCAACGAGGCGACGGACGCCGCAAAGTGAATTACACATCATATCGTTTAATTAAATCTCGCGCCGCCGAGTTATTTTTCTCATTTAACCGCCCGCCCTGCCCGCGCCTGCCGCCGTCGCTTCGCATTACCTCCGCTCCCGCGCCTCCCCCGCGCGCCCCCACTCCTCCCGTGCCCCCGCCCTCCACCGCGTCTGCCCAGGCCGCGATGTCCGCACCCTTTCCTACCCCCGCTGTCTCGCCCGTCCACATCGCCCAAATCGCTGCAGCGACGTCCAAACGGGCTGTTACGCGGCGTGCGAGGGGGCCCTGGTTACGCGCGGCAAGCGCTGGAGCGGCCCGGCGCGTTGAACGCAGAACCTATCTCCTCCGCATCTCCCTGGCGGCAGGTGAAACACCGCACGTGGAGACGCCGGGCTCGCAGACACGCGGCCACGCCGCCGCCCGCGGCGAGATGGCATACCGCCTTTGAATCAACACGGGAGAAATATATCTCGCTTCGTAAAGAATGGGCTTCTAGCGTTCATGTCTCTGCTGCAGGCTAGATGTGAGGGACGGGAGAGATAGTTTAATGGAAAAAAAGCCGGAAGTTTTAAAATGAAAAGTTTTAGCGTAAAATTCTATTTTTTTTCGTGAATCATAGCATGCATTATACTTTAAGAAAATAAATTTTTTCTATAAAAATGTAGATTAATTAATTGGTAAATAGTTATATACGTTCACTTCAATTGTGGCCAAAACAATTATACTTAGTAATTGACTTGAAAGATGTGCTAATAGGCTTAGTTTTTCTGTGCATAAGATATGAGATAAATATTAGATCCCAGGCTACTTGATATTTTATAGTTCTTGTCGTGTTACTGTTTTGTAGATGTTCATTTCATAGAAACAAATGCACGTTTCCACCCAAGAAGGTAAAGTTCCAGTTATTTAGAAACAATGTTTTAAAAACAAGGTGAACAAAACATATTGTTTTGAATTGGAAGTAAGAAGTTTCGCTGAAAGCCAGATGTTAAAAAAAACTAAAGTCCGAGCATTCACGCGGACAATGCTTCTCAAAGATCTCTCAGAGTTTCGGTTAAGAGGGAGACCAAAACCACTAACTGCCGAGTAATAAACAGAGCTTTTGTGAGTGACTTAATATTAAACTTTTTTGACTCTACATTTTATTTCAACGTATTTTAGTAAAAATACTACTGCACGATACTAATAGTGGCTACTAAACCCGTAGAAGCTGCCCAATGCGACGTGACTATAATGCGGGAAATCTACTGAAACAGAATCTGTCCCCCAACATAAAATCTTCACTGTACATCGCATAATCGGATCTTCTCAAACGGAAAAAAACGTCCCTTACCATCCGCTTAGAAATTCATGTATACTATTTAATAGGGTTTAAATACTCAATTAATCTTCCCATAACTTTAGTAAAAACCGCATGATAAAGCTATCCATTCCAACGGGATAATTATTTTAGCATGGCGTATATCCAAGCATGTCAGATTCAAAGAAATTAACGTTACACGAGTTCATAACATTTCTTTCAGTTGGGTTTTATTTATATAAAATCTATATTAATTTAAGCCTGACAATTTCTTGAGAGGAACAATACTCAGTTTGTCTCCAACATCCTTAAACCACAAAACTAACCACACGTTCTTGTAGTACACAAATTTTCCTCCCTAATTCCTTTGGGAGCATTTATTAAAAACGTCACAGCATTTAGGCTAGTCTTTTTCACTTCTCACTATGGTGCTACGCCATTCTAAAGTCACTGCCTGGAGATGCGTTTTGGGCTCAAATCGGCACCCGATCCGTCCGCTAAATCCGCGGATTTGCAAATGCCGCGAGAAGGTCTCGACCCGCGCAGCCGCGCCGCGCTCCGACATGCGCTTGCTCCGGCGCGCGCGCGCGCGCGGACGGCGTAGGGCTCGACACTGCCGGATTTGCTCTCCACGCGTTAAGTCGAATCGCCAGCAAGGCGGTCACGAACGAGCCGTTCGGTCGGCCCAACTCCCCGCCCACCGCCCCCCACCCCTACCTCCACCCCCCTATCCCGCCCCACACCCCGCCCACACGTCGCCCCACCCCATTACAACGCCTCCACCCCCGCCCCCGCCCACGCCCCCATCCCTACCTCCACCCGCACCAGCCCCACCTCTCCACGTCCCGCACCCGCCTCACCCGCCCGCCAGGACCCCCACCCCGCCTCCACCTGCCTCACCCCGCCCGGAAGCCCGAATCCCCGCTGCTACCCCTTCCTCCACCTCCACCTCCATCCCCGCCCCCGCTTCGTCGCCCCGCGCCGCCATCTCCCAAATCTGACATTTGACACCGAATAAGCGCCGCCGGCCGCCGTGCGGCGACGTAGCGGCCATTTCGCGCCCAATCCGATGACTCGTCTCTTTCCTTTTTTTTCTCCTTTGTCCTTTGTTGTGTTCTTGAGCGGTCTTCGCCTCATCATTCACTTGGCTAACGTATGTTTTTTGATGTTGACCCAGGTTCAATGAGGAAAATTGAAACTCTTTGTGGAAAGAATTATACACGAGTTTTCACCGTTATGAGAAACATTATTTTTTCCAAACGAACTTTACGTGTTTTCATTGCTAATAAACCTGACCGTGCTTGCACCAGAATCGAAAAAATATGAGTGTATGGAATTAATTCCCCACGCGGATGAGTTACCAGTGTCAGTTTATTAGCTAAACGGGTGAAAACCGTGTTGTCGACATCACTGAAAGGTAATTTAAATATTCCTTTAAAATTAATAAAGGCCTAGGCGTGCCAAATGCGATGGGTGACGAGAGAGAACATTGAATCCCATCAGCGACTTTGGCTTCCATGACGAGACAAAATGGGTTTTAGGAGGAATGGACTACAAACATAAAAAATATGGGCTGTGCTACCACCAGTCCCAACTTATCTTATTATCTTATTGTTCTAGTGATTTTTTTTTAATAATCGAAAGCGTGAAGCTAGGGACTGGAAAAACTAACCAGTGTGAAGTGATCCTCATAAAAACAATACGTTTCTTGACCTGGTGAGTAAGTGTATCTAATTTCAAAATAAAAATTAATATTTAGTGCGATTATACCCTAAAAGTATTTTTCTCAATTATTGTTCACCCTAAAAACAATCAATTAAATGCAATGATAAATTTAATTACGGGAATCTAAATATTTTTTTATGAAAGTATTTTAAAATTATAGTATGTCAAATGTATTCTTAAGTGTTACTACTTTTGTTGTTATTTTCGTTACCACTCTCCATACTTTGCTACATTTTTATTCGCGCTCATTTTATGAGAAATAATAATATACATCATTCATGTTTTCAAGAAAAAAAGTGTATAGTCCGAAAGTTATTTTATATTTTCATTATTCTTTTAACCCCATATTTACGAGTTTAAGCGTACAATAAAATTAAGCAGTGAATTCATTACCATCCAATCTAATGCATACTTTCTCCAAACACGTAGCGTTGACGAGCTCAAAGTAACATTCACAAATGGTTAGAAAAGCAAACGTATACTTTGCGGCGTTCTTTTTCAGTTGTGAAGCCATTACCTCATTGTGACACTTTTAAACTGGACGCGCGCATATGAACGCACAAAGCCAAGCGGGGCGGCGTTTCTTTCTCTGGAGCAATTTCCGAGGACAGGCGACAATTTGCTCATACGCCGCTTGCGCCCGGCCATTACGGGGCGACGCCTACGTGTGTGCGTAAGTGCGGAATAATTCCATCTCCATTATGTCTTCCCAGCGGCCCCGGGCGAGCACGCGAAGTCCTCCGGCTCTTTTCCACGGCATTGGGCTCTCGCGGCGCCCGTTTCGACGCCGTTGAATCTTGACTGCTCGCGGAGCAGTGGACAATTGGGCCCCTGGATGCTTAACAAGGGAGAAAAGTGGAATGCCATGTGCGTATTGAGTGCTTTTTTTTAAAATTCTGGGTGCTTAATGTCGTTGGTAAATAATGTGGACATATTTTGTAGACACTATTCTTTATTTTTTCGGAGAAGTAACTTAATACGGTCTCAATTGGATTTCTGAGATTGCGGTATGGTAAGGCGGAAATGAAATTGTCTGATACGAAATTTAAGAAAGTTAAATTTTAATTTCGTGACGAAGAGGTATTTGGAAGCTGGCATTATCAAAGGCGAAGTTGGAACCTCGGCCGAGATTTTAAGCGCGAAGTGCAGTAGACGGCTTTAGTGGCCAAATTGGGAGGGCGCTAGATCCTCCGCCGTCTGCGGGTGTGGTCCCCTTCAGTCAGTGTGCTCGGTCACATAGCGGCCCTCCCCAGGTGTTGTAATCCAGCCGATTGTCCCGCCCCCCCCCCGTCGAGCGGAAGGGTTTATTCAGTGCGCGGGGCGGGAGCGTTGAGTAGGGGAGAAAGATTTAGGAGAGGAAAGTGCTCCATTGAGCTCTACCTGCGGCTGGAGTGGGTTCGGCTTCAAACGCGCCCCTCGCAGCCCATTTGCATTCAGCTCGAGTTCCGGGCTTCTCCCTCACCACGTCCACTTGCCAGAACGTTAGGATTTGTTGATACACAATATAGGACAAATTATCTCGCAGGTTTATGAAATGTGAAATACGAGTGTGAAGAGATCATCACTTTAAAATAAATTTTCAGAATGATTAATATTCCGCAAATATTTCAATAACATTATCAGTGAAATATGGAGAAACACACAGTTTGTACCTTCTCGCTTCACAAAATATTTTTCAATTTATGACGGTGAAACCAACCATAATAATTGTAATGTAATGATGAAATATTAATATTATGAGTTTCGAAGTGTGTTGTAAAATTTGGATTACTTTACATTGGTGAAAATTGAGAAAGTTCCAGTGTGACAACGTGTTTTTTTAAATTTTTTTATGGATGTTAATTTTCAGAGTTTTGTTTCTTGCGTCTGTAACGTTATATTTAAAAAAAAAACAGCGTGGTATATGTTTTTGAAAGATTTCCCAAAACTTGAAGTTAATGTGATAATTGAAAATGGATTCAGTTATTTCGTGCTTGTAGAGGGAAAAAGGAAGATGCAATTTCTTTAGCTTCTTACGGTTATTTCTTTCCCGCCCACATTTGATTTCCGTCCCCCTTTTCCCATTGGAATAATACGCCCGCCGCTTATCGTGCCGTCGCCTGTTCTCAACTTCTCGGCGAGAGGCCTGTAAGCCGACCTCGGGTCCCGCCGCTGTCGTCAGCCGGAGCGCCTGTTCAGGAGTTATCAAATAAATAAAATAAATAGAATAAGCAGCTCTCTGCCGAGCGCGGTCAATTTCCGTGGCCGCCCCCAGGGGGCGCAGAAGTCTCCCTGACGGCCGCGGAGCCGCGCTTATCCCGGGGGCTCGGGGCAGAGAGCCCGCGACGAGGGTCGCCCGGGCCGCGCATCCTCAGCCCTCCCGTCCTCCTCCCAGGCATCAGCCGTTCCAGAGCCGCGTTGAAAGCGTGCAGTGGAAGCGGGTCTGGAACGGCGGACGCAGAGCTGTAAGAAAACGTTTTGCTTTGCACTGAAATATTTAGGAATCTTTAGTTTTGGGCTTTGGTATTTGCCTTGAATTTTTATTTTGGCTTTGGGCATTGGTCTGAGTTGTGAGTTACACTCGAGTTCTCACTGGCTGCGGTTATAGATTTACACAAACGAACTGAACGGATTACTGATCAAATCACGGAGTAGATCGCGAATGAACTGTGCCATAAAGCAAACTCGCACGAAAAATGTTTTTAATCTTCTTCTCTGCCTGGTCAATTTCGAAGAAATCGTGTTGCTCGTGTTTAAAAAATGTTTCGAAATGTGTGTCATATCACATTATACATTTTCTTATTTCTCATCTCAGAACAGAAACGCCTTACACACGATTGTCATTACATCCCTTATTGTAGCGTTAGCTGGACTTTTGGTGTTTGCAGTGGTTCCATTCATCCACCGTTTAGTTCTTCACGCTTGTCTTCGTATTTAACAGTCTAGTGTTGGCACCATTGCCGGTGAGTTGACGTATTAAAGTCGTCTGACCCTAGACGTGAGAGCAAGAGCAAAGTAAGAATAGTGGCAAGGGAAAAATTGACTGGGTGAAAACTTAAAAAGAACATTTTTAGAAACGTACTTGAAAGCAGTCTCAAAGAATACATAGATAATGTAGTAGTCCATGAGGCAACACTATTATAGTGACTTCAATAGAACCTCGAGTTGCTGTGCACTTCTAATTCTACTTGGAAGTGAATTGTTGCCTGGCGGTTTTACATCGGTAAATGTTTTGTACTCTTCTTTGTCTGGACGTAGTGATTGATTCTCTGGAATGAATTTCGTCGACGTCATTGTCTCCAAAAAGAAAGAAATTTCAGACCAATCTCACTTCACGCTTATCGAAAGGTCCTCAACCCGACAGCTGGACGACAACAGAATCCTCTTGTTCAGTCATCCTCTGAATCTACTCTTGGACCAGAAAATGCGACCGTAAACCCGTCTTCCGGGTGTTGCTCCACTGGTCCCCACTTCGGTTTCGGATTTGCTCTCGTCATGAGTACTAAAGTTGTCAAAGCTATTTCATTAACCGACACTGGTTCTTTTAGTTTCAGACTGTCCACATCAGAATGCTGCAAGACTCGAAATAAATGCTTTACCAGATTGTAGACGTTTTTTAAATACATATTGTTTAAATGTTTTCATCTTTTGAATAACAAATGCCTTTCCAGAAACAGTAATTTCCTTGAAATATCTGTGTAAACCAATTCTTCAATGTTTGACTTCAGATTAGGGAGGCGACATTGACAAAAACATCGATGTTCTAGTAACAGGTTAAACATTACAAATTGAAACTGGTCTAACATTAACGATCGTGCTGGGGCAAGGTCATTTAATTCGACAGCTGCTGTGTGTATTAATTTTTAATTATGATTTAACTGAAAAAGGAAAAATAAGTACAATGACAAAACTGAGCATAACTCTGAGTCCTCAGGCTCAAATCTACGGTGTAAGTTCACCATAGATAAAAGGTAGGGTAAAACGAAGGCCCTACGTTTACGGCGCAAGAGTTTGCCGCATTCCAGTTGGGAAATAAGAGGAATTGTGTTGGAATGCCAGGGCATCGGGGTCATCTCTGAATCGAGAGGTAGCCTATTGGTTCAACACACTTCGAATAGCACTCGCTTCATTCGAACACACGAACTGATTTAAATTTTAATTGGAAATTTTTATTCTATATTTTTACTGTTCCAAAATTTTGAGTATTTAACTTTTTTCATTCACATACCAAACATCGAAAAAGTAAAAAAAACAACATATTTCTTCAAAATTAACGGGTTTAATAAATCGATTTTTAAAACATCGATGTTACAATAAAAACTTTGATATTTGGAAAATATCTTCATAGATATCGCATCCCTAGTTAATATCGTCTCCACAAGGTTCCAAAGCGTCTCCCATCTACTTCCATTCTCTCTTTCTGAAATAGCATGACTGTTTCGTAAAAGCCAACAATTTGGACCAACGTCTTCGTCCAGTGCCGGATTTCGAAAGGCGCTTAGTCGTTGATCGCCAGTCGACAGCGCTCACTTTTATTCCCTGATACCGAGGCGCAACCCCGCGCTAGTATTTCAGCCGTAATCTGATAAGGCCGGGGTTTGTCGTCGACGGCGGTAACTGCGCGTGGGCGGCGGCGGTGCAGCGCTGGCGGGGCGCGGTCCGCCGCCGCCGCCACCGCCGGCACGCGAGGAATGCAGCGCCGCAGGGGTGCCCAACGGCGCGGGCGCTGCCGCGTGAGGCCCGGCCATAAATTGTGTCGGCTTGCGGAGTTATCTGGCAGGCACGAAGTGCTACGCGTGGTGTCTCCGGCGCGGCGCGGCACGGCACGGCTCGTTCCTTTTGTCTGGCATTTTCTACGCTGCATCTGCGGCGTTAGTATGAAGTTAGATGGCATCTGTGCTCAGCGTTAAGAAAGTAGTTTTAACATTTCTTGTCGTCGTAGGTTTTTCTTTTGAAATTATCACCGGAAAGGTTTTGACAACAAGAAGCCAGACATATACTGTTTTACTAATAACATCAATTACTTCTATTGAAATTATGTTTTATTGATTCCTGATCCTTACTATTATTTTGTTCTGTGCATTCTTTTCATTCATTTATTGAAATGTTATGTTTTTCACTTTTTAGTGAAATGCTCAGTGCTTCCAATATATTTTTTAAATCTCCGAGGTAAGTCCGGGTGTTTATTTTGTACATGATAGATCTCTGAGTATTAATTCTTAGAACCATATGAAATGATAGCGGTCATACATGTATCCTCAGTTCATTGAGCATCGATGGAAGAATATTTCGCGGTTAGTTATCACCTCTTTTTCAAATATTAAACGATTCGTTAAAACACTCAAGTAAAAGTGCACGGATCATGGGTGTGGCTGCAACAGAACAACGGAAGGGGGCGACCGTTGTCGGGTAGGGAGGTTGAAGTGGGAAGCGGGTGGGTGGTAGGCGGCACCTCCTCCGCAGCTGGCCCCGGCGCACGCAGCGGCGCGGTGCGGGCGGCTGCTCCACTCTCCGTGCGCGCTTTTTTACGGCCCAGGGCCCCAATTTTACCCCGCTGCTGGGGAGCGTCAAAAGCGCCTTTGTGCACGGGTCGCCGCCGCCGCCGCAGTCGCTCAGGAGAGGGCGCGACACGCATCTCGCGCCCGCCCAGACGGATGCGTTCAGGAAGTTGTGACAGACGCTAAGTGTTTCGGAAATAGGATGTGAAGATCTGGAGGATATAAGACGAGAAATTATTACAGTGATTGCCCCAGGGAGAAATGGACTGCTAAATTAGTACTATTCCCTCTCTTCTAGGGTTCTTTGGTTAATTTTAAGCTTTGAAACGCGTTATTTATTATGGTGCACACTTCTGTCTCTTGTTATGTATGTCTGAAACGACAATTTGTTTTCTTTATTTAGAGAAAGCGGTTCTAACATCCTTTCTAAATATTCTTTTGATTTACTTCTTTCTTTTTTACGGTAAAATAATCATTAACCTGAAGTTCAATAGTAAATAAATTATGTATTTTGATAAGATAAAACATGCTATTAAATACGAAACAACATTCTGCAGTGCATATTCTGTGTAATTCTGTGAGAAAGGTGATCTAATATATCTGATTTTGTTGCAGGTGAGAATCGGGTCGTGCTTCCTCTCCCTTCACATGCGTTTGCTTGCGGTGAGTTCGTTCAATGACCTTTCATATCTGGGTAATAATGTATAGAGTACAAGAATGGCAACTGAGTCAAAATTCCGGAGTACGAGAAATGTCAACCTAAAAATGTTATCGTATTTGCAAACTTCTTAAGTCGCCGTTATGTTTCTTTTACTACTCTGGACCTAATTTCAAAATCTTAAAGGCACTGAACGAATATTGTAGTAGTATTCTTACTTGCACATAAAGTTTTAGTTCCATATCATTAGAAATTGTTGCTTCATTCTGATTGTGTAAAAACCAAATTTTGTTTACAATATAAGAATATAATTTGAATTCGCTTATCGTGTTAGACAGTCTTACAATGCAGTACACAACAAATCACAGAGGATCAAACATACAAATCATTAAAAACTGGTACTGTTTCTATACTTCCTGTTTACTATTTCCCAAAATGTAATTAACTTGAGTATGTAAATAGCACATCATAGCATTTAGAGTAGTGTCATGTATTATATAAACTGAAAGGCAATGTGCGTATGTGTGTCGAACATAGACGCTAAAGCTACTCAACCGCTTTCGCTGATATTTTCACACATTGTTCTTATAAGTAATAGGAGTGTTTAAAGATGGGTTTGAATTAAATCGGACATGTGAGAACATTGTTAATGATACGTTATTCGTTTATGACGACTCAAAAGCCCCTGTACTCCACGCAACCTGTCGTGCAGTCAAGGATTAGCGCGTCTTCACTGGACACAAGTATTCTGCCCCTGTTATTGTGAAATAACGACCGAAATTATTACTTGAATTTCAGACAAGTAAATCAAATTTCTCCAAAAGAGTGTCATATCGAACGCATGCCCAAATTTGAGAGACAACGTTTTAAAAATAGAATATTTTACAACTATGTCCGAACCTGGACATAGAACAAACCCACACTTGCGAGAAAGTCTTTCGTCTCTTACAATGTTTGCACAGCGTAGCGTAAAACGTGATTAACATTCACGTGACCCGTAGAGTGACCACCGCAATAGCGAAGCATTGCCCGAGTCTGCTAGTGATTCAAAAAGCGTCCTCGTAGGGGGATGAGGAAAAGGCTTCTGTTCGTCGTAGCGCGGCGGAGGCGGCGCGTGTTCCCCGAGTGAGACGTCCCGAGGGCGCGCGGCGACGGAGCGTGTGCGGTGGCGCCCGCGCGAGGCCAGATGTAGGGCAGCAGGTGGCGGCGCGCCCGCGTCCCACGGGACTACCGGTCCCCGGCCCGATGCCGGGCGATAGCGCCCGGTCGCTTTCGCGGATGCCTGTCCGGCCGGCGACGCGCGATTAGCCTCGTAGATATGAATCAGGCGCGCCGCGGCGCTCTCGCTGCCTCCGCACAGTGGCCGGCTGGCGGGATGTGGCTTTAACCCGGCGCCGCCTAGCGGGAGCGCTGTGAACTGATCCTGAGGACGGCGATTAGCTGTTGAGGCGTATATGAAAGATTCTCATATAAGTACTACACCCACTTATAAGAGTCATATACTCACACACTCATACACTCACTCA
>BOPP01000014.1:12422449-12440574 GCA_017312745.1 Gryllus bimaculatus | reverse complement strand
ACCGCCGAAGAAGGGGGGGGCGGGGCGGAGAGGTTACGTTTCTTACGCAAACGTCGATGTTTTTATATTCGGGTGGAGTGAGGCGTAGAAAAATAACCCTCGCTGCCTCGACGGCACGGAGCTTCACCCTTGGACGACGGACGTCTCACTGGGACGGGCGTCACACACACACACACACACACACACCACACACACACACACACCAAAAAAAAGAGGGGGACGCACGTGCCGCATACAGAACATCCTTCTGTCCAGATTTTACACGCTCAGAACGCAACAACATGCCGCAATTCCGCACTTGTGTCGCGTGATGTTGTTGAGTACGTGCTTGTAATCTGAAAATTATCTTTCATCCTACAACTCGTTGTACTCTTCCTTTCATCGTCAAAAAAAACACCCAGAGTACCGAATGATCCATCATTGTCCCCATGTTCTACACCCGTGTGCTTTTTAACTTTCCGTTGTTAGAGTAATCTAGCAGTCATTGAATTATTGAGAAGTCTTGTAGAGGGCGTACTACCACTTGTTATACACTTGTCATCCGTTCCTTATTAATCTAGAAATACGACATATACGACACTAGAAACCTAGCTTTCTTTCTCGACTTTCAACGAATTAAATTCTCATTATCCTAAGGATCACTATTAATCTCTAGGTCTCCCAGTATTAATTCCGAAGAGTAGTATTAATCAGGATTTTAGTTTCATAAGTAATTGCTGGGATGCATTAATGTTTTTATATTTTAAAGGAAACCACTTAAAAAAATCACAAATTGTAATCAATTTACTCCAATATTTTTACTATCTCTCTCTTACAGAACTTGAGAATACCCTGTCATTAATCTTGACCTTCTCTAAACTTCATGCTATCAATTTTCCATCACAACATTGCATCTTTCTTTTTTCCATTTGCGGCTCGAAAATATTCTCTACCAGTTTGCATTGTCAACTTGCGTTTAGTCCTTCACGCTTCTATGTCACTCAGTCGGACACTCTGGCCCACAGAAGCGACTCCCGCAGCGACCGGGCGGTCTGCAAACAGACGCAAGTCGCTGACGTACCCAACCGCGCTGCTCCGCCCGCCCTACCCAGCCCCCCGCTCCACGTTCTCTCGCCCTCCGTCCCACCCGCGCGCCGCCACGCCACGCCATGCCACGCCAACCACGCCGTGTTCCGAGCCAACGGCAACAATTTCCCCAGGACGAACCGACGAACGCGAAACAGGTGAGCTGCGACGGCGGGCGTGTTTGCCGGGCGTACTGGCTCCGCCTCGCGGCCGCCGCTGTGGGAGCCACACACGTGGCCCAGGGAAGCGAAGCGAGCACGCCCCCACGTTGAGGGCTTCGCGCCCCTCCCGACCCCCCCTCCGCCGCAGGCGGCCCCTCCGCCCTGCATATTCCTCCCTAACGACTTCGTCGGACGGCGGCGGCATCCATTGAAAAAAATACGAAATTTACGGCTGAACGTCCCGAGCGGCCCACGCAGACCGGGCTATTTAAAGTCAACAAAATCCGTTTCCTGAAGCGAAGAGAGGCATAAGCTACGGCTTTTTAAGATTCTCCCGGGAATCTCAACAGCATCTCGACGAAACGGGCAAAAACGCTCAACTCGCGGAGGACAAAGTTTCTTTCTTCTTTTTTTTGTGACGAAACAAAACTAATGGTTATTTTTCTCAATTGACATACATATTATTTCAGACACATTGTGCATCATTGTTTTATATATTTACTACATTCTATTAAGTAATTGCAGACGTCAAGATTTATGCCATTATTGCCAGACGTATATTTATACGTATAGAATACGTATATTAATCATAATTCGCAATATTTAAACGTGCCATTTATTTATTCCTTTCTTGATGGTAAAACATGATAAACTTCTTGCAGATATTATTTATTGCCTTGTACACTTTATTAAAAGTAATTATTGTTATCTACAGACTATTATTTCTCCACTAGACGATATATACTCCCGCCAGGAAAGTAATATTTATTGAAAACCCATGGGGCCGATCCGTTGAGCAAATAGTTTGAGTATTTGTTTGGTGGAGTTCAGTATAAATTTAAAGTATTAGTACGCCAGTTTTTATAAAGCCACTGACAGCAGGAACGAAGACATTGTTGTCAAATACGGAGTTATAAACTGACGTGAATAAATTACCTTCTACATTGGCCTGGACCGCGACCCCACACGAGCCGCTCCCCGCAACGTCTCAGTTCCCGCCCCACAATCATAAAAAAATTCCGTTCAGGGTGCCTCAGACGTCGCCAACCCAAAGGACTTCACTTTTTATTAACGCCGAGGTTCCGTTCCGGTCACCTGCTGGGAAGCTACGGCGCTGGGCCACGCCACTTGCTGTTCCGCCGCGGCAGCAGAGGCAATCAGGAGTTGGTAGGCGATACCTTCTCAAACACACCGCGATGCCCACATTCCTGGCTGCCTCCACCACCACCATCTATTGTCCTTCTTTCGCTTCATTGCCACTGGCCTGTACATCACCCCTCGTTGCAAAGTGGTTATATTACGGCCTTGCCGCGTCCGGTTGTTTCTAAGGACACCGTGCTAGCAGCGTAGGTGCCTTAATTATCAGCAGTTCCAGAATAAGCGCCCAAGGGAGGTGTTTCTAGGCGTTCATGAGAATGCCTCACGCGTCAGTATTTCCTCTCCTCTCGGACAGCCCAGAGGTCTCGCCCAATCGGTGGACACAATTTCTCAATGGTTAGGGAAACTGTTTGGAATTTAGAAATTTTCTGTTGTTCATTATATTTCTTACACATAACACAAACATTAACGATATTTACCTTGTTGATGACATTTCTTATTACAGTTCTGTAATATTTAAAAATAAGATATCACTCGTTTTATGAAAACGGTATCTTTTTGCTTCTTCGTAAGCAGATCCTCGGCTCGTATCCTTTACAGTGCCGCACGTGAGGCCATCGACTCAATACGGCGAGAATAGGAATACAACAACGGGAACTCACGAACGAAATGACTACTTCAACTATAATGCAGGGCGCGAGTTGATGTTATACTACACGGCGTCCAATGTTAACCGAGTCGCCGCCTATCGGTCACTAATGTTTACCATAAAACAACCCTGATCTGCGCAACCTTTAATTGCGACGCCTTTAGTGACAAAATACTCGCACAATTCTGTGTTCTCACAATATAAATAAACCGATTTGGAGAGACGTTTTCTATACTCTCAGCGGGGACTGCTCCTCTTTATTCAACCTGGAGGCAAGAAACAACGGCAGAACTACTCCCGAGCTATCCTCTGATACCTAATTGGACGCTAGGCGCACGTAGGCTAACTCGCCGGCACCTACACACCCACGCACAGCACTAATCCCCCGTGTTCATTTTTCTGCCGTCTCTACGCAGCTACCCTCACAACCTCCCCCACGCTGGCGACCCCCACCTCTCCTCGCGATTCGCCGAGCAACCACGCCATCGCCCTTATTGTCCCCGGGCGCCCGTCGCCGCCACGCCGGCACCGGGCACCGGCACCGCGCCAACTGCGCCACCACGTCGTCCGCCGCTGCGGTGGCTGTAATGTGACTCGGCACGTGGTGGCGAGGCGGACGGGTGGACCGGGGGACGAGCGAGAGGGTAAGATGGTGAGAGGGGGGGAGAGCGGCGGGCGAGAGAGCGAGAGGCGAAGAGGGCGCGGGCAAGAGGACGCGTGAGGCAAGAGGGGAGAGGCAAAGAGGGCGAGAGGCAAAGGGGCGAGAGCGGCAGAAGAGGCGAAGGGCAAAGGGGCGGGCAAGAGGAGAGGCAAAAGGCGAGGGCAAGAGGCAGAGCAAAGAGGGCGAGAGGCAAAGAGGGCGAGAGGCAAAGAGGGCGAGAGGCAAAGAGGGCAGAGGCAAAGGCAGGGCAGGAGCGAGGCAAAGAGGGCGAGAGAGGCGAGCAAAGAGGGCGAGATGGCCAAAAGAGGCGAGAGGCAAAGAGGGCGAGAGGCAAAGAGGGCGAGAGCAAAGAGGCCGAGAGGCAAAGAGGGCGAGAGGCAAAGAGGGCGAGAGGCAAAGAGGCGAGAGGCAAAGAGGCGAGAGGCAAAGAGGGGCGAGAGGCAAAGGGAGAGGCGAGAGGCGAAGAGGCGGGAAAGAGGGGCGAGAGGCAAAGAGGGCGAGAGGCCAAAGAGGCGAGAGGCCAAAGGGGCGAAGGCGAGGGCGAGGCAAAGAGGCGAGAGGCAAAGAGGGCGAGAGGCAAAGAGGCGAGAGGCAAAGAGGGCGAGAGCAAAGAGGGCGAGAGGCAAGGCAGAGGAAGAGGGCGGAGAGCCAAAGAGGGCGAGCAGGAAGAGGCAGAGGAAGAGGCGAGGCAGAGAGGCACAAGAGGGGCTGAGAGGCAAAGAGGGCGAGAGGCAAAGAGGGCGAGAGGCAAAGAGGGCGAGAGAAGGCGAAGCAAAGAGGCGAGAGGGCGGGCGGAGGTCGGCGCGCGGGCGGGAGGGCGAGAGGGCGGGCGGACGAGAGAGTGAGTGAGCAAAAGGGTAAGAGAGCGAGAGGGCGTGAGGGGCGAGTGGGCGAGAGGGCGGGCGTGCAGGCGAGAGGGCGAGAGGCAAAAGGGCGTGAGGGCACGAGGGCCGAGTGGGCGAGAGAGCGAGAGGGGGCGGTTTTGACGGGAAACCTACGAGCAGGCGCGCCAACGAGTTGCCGCCACGTAAACCAGATAAATGGCCGATAAAATAACTGCACGTAGGCATGCGGCCAGCGCCTGAATGCCCGCGGTCGCGAGGCTGGCCGTTGCGGGTCACAGCTGCAGCCGATGTGGAACGCCCGCGCGGCCCCAGCACAAGAACACCCGAGCTGCGGTCGACGGAATCCGAGGTGGCACCCGATTCAATTCAGTCCGCCCTGCACTCTGGAAGGGAACTGTGGCCCCTGTTCCCTAATATGGCTGTTGATATTTCGTTTTCTAAAATATATTTCAATTGTACCAATTCATGACTACCCATTTAGAAAGAATCTATCACCCATTTGAGAAAAGCATCAATCAGTTTTGGAACACGACGTGTTTTACGTTTACATGTCAGTGTGTCATGCATGGATTGTGTGTGCCAACCAACGTACGCTTTCAGAAGACAATTAATTCATTTTTGGGAAATTTAAGTTGCCTCGAATTGAGTAAAATGCACATATTGGAGAATTCGAAAACTGTCACTGTAAGTTGAAGAAAATACGTAAAAAAGATAAAGTTCAAATTTCTGATTTGATTTCCGCTTTTAGTTGTACTAGAAATTGCCGTGAAAATACGGTCCTGCTTACTGGCACCGAGTTTTCCATATGAGTGAACTACGTATTTAAATAATCGTGTCCCCTGTGACATCATATAGCCAAAACAGGAATATCCTGTTCCAAGTTGTTGACATTTTAGAAATAGAAATTTTGCTCCAGGTGTGGAACCTCATCATGCGTCATAAAAACCACGGCAATTGACGAGGAATTTGATAGCAGATAATGGAAAAGTTACTTCACGCGACAGCTTTGTAAGGGAGAAGAAATTAAGTCCTTCCAAAGCTACAGAAAGATGCTGTAAAATATTCAAAATAAAAATGCCATTTTTATCACTAAACACATCAGATTTAATGTCACGGGAACGGATATTTAAACACAAAAATACTCCTCCATATATTAGAAAACGAATAAATTTTTCGATTAAAATTATTAGCAATTAATTTATTTTTTTTCGCAATTTCATAATATAATTCTGTTGTTTATTATATTATCTGGTGAATGCGAACCTACATAAAGAAACGTTTACAGCGACTTCTTCAATACCTCACAGAGATACAAAAAGTAAATATTTGTATAAATAAACTAATTACGAGAATTAACTTGCTCTTCTGTTCACGTTACAGTTTATTTCGACGATAGCCTTTACAAAACTATATGTACTAGTCAAATAAGTTCGGATATTTAATTTTTTATTCTTTTATACACTTTTCTAAGAGCCTAATTTTTGTCAGTTCATCATCTGCATGTTACAGGTACCGTTCCTCAAAAAACATTTTTTATTGATTTCCAACTACCTCCAGTTCAAGGAATGTAGACTCCTGAAAAGACACACTAGTTTGCAATTTTGTTAAAAATAATATATCCGCTTTAAATACGTTTACGCAAGTTATTAAAAACGCTAGTCACAACTACACATCAGGGATCCGGAGAAGAATCGGGAAACAAATTGAAAACGTCGTAATTAATCTTGCCTAAGTATATTATCAGTCTTTTCTTTCCTCCATGAACCATTGATTATCAACTAATTTCAGAAGACATAAACAACGCAAAAAAGAGTCCACAATAGAATTTCCGTAGAGCATCGCGAGTAAAACATATTAGATTAGATTTTTAATAATTCTGCAATTAAGTTTTAGAACTTGGTAGGCAGGAATACACTAACTTAACATTACAGAACTTAACAACCTTTACAACATCTACAAACTTTACAAATTAACGTGAAACATTTCACTGTGCAATCTTTCATAGCCACTCCCACTCACCACACTTCCCTTCACTGTACTGCGAAACACCGAGATGTCTATTCCATAACACACTCGTTCCCTCACTTTCACAACGCCACTGCACTGCACAATAATTAATAATAATTAATAATAATAATAATAATAATAAAATAATAATAATAAAATAATAATTAATAATAATAATAATAATGATAGATGCGTAACTCATCACACCGGATCGCCAGTAGAATTAAGATTACAAAGAAATATCGTTTCCTTACTCGTTAAGGGGTAACGAAAAATTTTAGGAATAGAATAAATATGTGATTCATTTTTAATAATTAATATTTTCAACAATTCTTTTCAATTATTTTTCATTGTTTTAGCAAGTGCGTGCTTGGTCAGCCTAGAAAAAAATGTGTTTTGAATACGTACTTCAGTAAAAATCAAATGCAATTTGGCTCCTGCCCTATTTAGGTCAAATAAATACCTGAAAGAGTACTTGCTCAGACAAGATTCTACGAACGCTCGTGAATGTAAAAAAATATAATATGTTTATCTTGGGATAAATATATAGCTCGCGTGAGCAACCTGCGTTTCGAAACGGGTTAGTAAATGGTGAGCTAGAGTTTAAATAAACGAATAAAGTAAAAGCAAACCGCCAAATGAAAAAACTTCATTTTATAAGCAGCTTCGTCGCACCCTTGAAAGTCCAGAAGAAACGCCAGTCTGAAGCCGTGCCAACCCCTCGACAATGTTAACACTGAATTGAACACATGGAAGGCAACCTCGGTTGCCGGAGCCGCCGCCACACATACAGCGTCTTTCTGTGCCGGGTGACAAGAGGACCTCTGTGATTCAAGGAGGGCGACGGGAGGTGCATCGCACGCGCCCGGCACACCCACGCCGAAAGCAGGCGCGCTCCGGCGGCGTCCGGGCGCGAAACACGTGTTAATAGACGACAGCGAAGGCGTGACTGGGCAAAGCGGCGCGGTAGGACTGTCTCACGACATCCGGCCACCAAGGACGATTGCGACACTGCTGAAAATCAAGTATATTAACTGATAGAGCAGATTTTGAACTAAACAATGGTTTAGATAAAATAATAAGGTTTATAGGTCTTAATCACACATACTCGGACTTGTAGGAAGTTGCTATGATCTCTAACTGACATCCCATACAAGGGAAAATTTGAATGTTTTGGATATCGGTTATTGGCTACATTCCAAAATGGTAAAAAGAACACAAAGGAACGTGTGAAATTATCCAAAAACCGCGTTTCGATACAATACGTTTCTCAGAAAATTAGTTTGCGGTAATCTTTTTTGCCAGAATCTCGGAATTATTGTCAATTTCGTACGAACGTCCATGACGATGATTTGAAACGTAATAGAGACCATGTAAGATATAAAACTTTGATTAATGGCAGAACAATTATTTTTTTGGGGAAAGAATTAAATCATTCGGTCGCGCAGAAAATATAAAGGACATTATTCATAACATTATTAGGGTAATGTCGGAAGAGACGGATTGAAGTTCTAACAAGGGGCTAGTGGCTATATAAAGAGATGGGAAGCGGAAGATGGGCCTTGAGAGCGAAAATGGCTGGGAATGATGCATGGCACAAGCGGTTATATTATGTTCTTCTTGGGCTTGACTCTGCTGCTATTCGCTGCCGTTAGTCTGTTAATGATAGAGCGCGTAAAACAGGTAGTACATGGCGAATGGTTTGTAATAATTCATGATGTAGGATAGTAGTTTGAGGGTTTTGTTGTGGAAGTGATGATGGAAATAAGGGGTGTGCGAGCTTGGTGGCGGGTGGTGATGATGATGATGGTGTTGGTGATGATGATGATGGTGGTGTGGTGGTGCATGAGATGATGGTTGTTGGTGGGGGTGACGATGATGTGGTGTTGCTGTTGATGGTGTGGTGGTGATGGGGTGGGAGTGGAGTGGGGTGGCAAGTAAAGAACTGTTGGCCGGCGACAACACTTGGTGCAGTGGGGGTGGGTTTGGAGCGAAAGAGTCGGCGGCATCCGATTCCGTCGCGGGAGGGAGAGGCCTGGGCTGAGGTAACAAGCGTCGCATTCCGTGTTCGATGATGTGGGTTTCCATTGCTGCTCCGGCCGGCGTCACGTTCTTCCGGTCTGCGGCTGCTCGTGATGGGCGGATGACGAGGCGCCCACGACTTCGCCGCCTTATTTGGGAGACAAATAATATCTTTTCTGTAATTCGTACATGCGGCTGGCCGATTGCTGGGCCACCTATAAAGAAATCCTAACATTTCAGGAGCAAAAACCAACCGTGATCATCTACCTTCCCCACTCGTGCAAAAGCTCTCGGTCGAGGAGAGAGTGATTTTAGCTGCAAATTGAATTTATAGTAGAAAGAAGTGTCTTTTGAGGAAGAACGGGGGAAAAAAAACACTGGGTGGTGATGAAATATCTTGTAAAATCTGCTGCGACAATATTGTTCAATATTCGATCAATGCCGAGGAGAAAATTCTCGATTCTTTTAGAAAGTGACACAACAAACAAAATATACCATTAACATTTCCACTATGTTATGTAAGAAACAAGCCACAAAAAACTAGGCCAAATCATGAATATTATTACAGTTCAAAATAATTTAAACGTATTTTGGTTTGAAGGATGAAAATTACATAAGGTCCATTCCATCTTACGTAATGGCTCCTTTAGGACTTTTGAATTTCTGTGTCGCAATAATACTCACACGAGTCTCGACGCACTACTGTTCTTACGTTACATCCAAGGTGAAGTATCAAAAATTAACCTAGCAATCGATCTAGAACCAATTGACAAGCGACGTGCGAGACGAGTCGCTACGAAGTGCCACTAGGTTTTTCTCCGCGCGTCATCCATCAGCTCCCTTCAGACGCCTCGAGCCATAAACACAAGAAAGAATTCCACTGGCACACACACACGCATTTGAGGATACAGTGAAATGGGTTCACATCTACCCCAGTAAAACGTGAAGACTAAGAAAGTTGTGGATTAAATAGTTTTACTTATGATACGAGTGGTAAAAATGGCCAAAAAAATTTTTTTTTAAAAAAATTTTTGCGAGTGGAAATGTTGCAACGTGAGGCCCAATAAGCTGAGTGGCGCAATTCTGAGAGCAAAAGAAAATAACGTCATCACGTGTTGGGTACACTATTTTAGAGAGCCTTAGCAGACATCTTTTTTATTTTAGATCAGCATTAATAACTTTGTTACATTAAGGTCAGTAGTAAATGATCGATTAGACAAAAAATATTTTCTTACTTTGTTGTATTCAGTTGTTTCTGAATACTTGAGGATCGCCTCATTTAAGCACTAATGCTAAAAATTCAACTTTTGGCACCATTTGGCAGAACCTACAAGTACCCCTTTACTAGGTTGTCTTAAAACATTTATATTCATTCATCACAGTATGTGGTCCCGAAAACATATATTCTTGCTATTTCAATAAGAGTATTCTGAAAAAAATCATAAAAAATTGTGGTAACTCTTCTTTACAAGTTATGTCTTTGCATTGAACATAATTACTATCAAAATATCAGACTTATTTAAAAACCTGCTCAAATTGTCTATTGATCTGGACATTTCTTTCCGCTGAGCGACCGCTTTCAACTGCCTGTTTCGGCTCGCTGCCACTCATTTTCTTACTTAATGCTGCGCAAGTAGGGCAGCAATTTGATTAAGTAATGCTATAATTCATTAAATAATAACACATAAGAGTTGAGTGAGACTGTACAATTACAAAGTCAACCACAAGTTAAATTTTGTGGAATATCTGTAAAATTCCTAGCAATTGTGGTTAATTTGAACTCATTTAGCCTCAACACTTCTCACCTTTTTCTTCAAGCTAAAGGACCAGAAGGGAAGAACATCAGTACACTTGACGCCCATCATCAGTTACACATGAAATAATAATAATAATAATAATAATAATAATAATAATAATAATAATAATAATAATAATATATTTTAAAAAACAGCTACTAAGCAATATATTCAGAAGAAATAATATGTTTTTTACCAAAGGTATTTAATTAGTTGAAAAAATGTTTGAGAACCAAGAGTTGTGTAACTGTAAAATTTCTAGTTATGAAATTATAATTTCCTTATATTACATGCCCCAAGGTTGGAGAAGAATTTAAGGAATTCGTCATCATTTTACTTCAAGGTTCTACTTTGAATTCAGAATTTATTATAAATATTTTATGAGAGTCTGGGAGTCTCTGGGTTTCGAGTTCCAAGTTAAGTGACCCGGTTGCACTCTTGGGCGGGCAGTACATTTCCACACATCCACCGCCAGGAAACCCCTTTTCGTATTCCCGGCAAGCGGAGCAGCGATCGGACAAACGCCGCAAAACACCGGGGAAACACTTCTTCGCCCGCGCGTGTGACGTCAGGGCTTTCGCCGGATTCCGTTCGGAGGCCCTCGCCCGACAGACGGTAGCCTCGCGCGAGATGCGGCGGGGCCCTCCGGGGACGTGCGGCAAGGCCCCGCGTGCCAGCCCTAGCCCGCGCGAGACAGGCGGAGCGGTTGGCGCCCCCCACACACACACACACACACAAACCCACATCCGAAGACCCTCGTCTGCGGAAACAGCCGTTGCGTGACTGTCGTGAAGAAAGCGCTGCGCTGTAGCTGAAATGTTAATTGACACAATTCGTAATAACACTTATTCCGTGTCATATTGTATTATAAAGTATCGTTGTTTTCCAATGATAAAGATCAGTTGTGTGGTTGCATCCGATAAATTGACTTCTGATACAGAACTTCACCTCGTTTTATGTGAATCTTTCGAAAAAATTCTTATATCCCATTTACTTTTTGTCTTACTTTATTATGCTATTTACTATTTTATGCTTCTTCATAAAATTTAACTCAGAATTTATGATCAACAGGTTGTATCACTTGCGTTACAAATCAGTTTTTAGATAATTACTTCGTGAAAATACAGTTCCACCGATAATTATGAAACATGGATTCTCAACGAAGGTGTACTTCTTTTTTTTCTGTCAAGGAGAATCGAAATAACAAGCGCTCTGTCTAGGAACCGTATTTTACTTAACGCTTAGGTTCAGAATTCGTTATCGCAATAATATAAAACGCACAATATTCAGAACATGATATGTTAGTTGCAGATAATTTTGGAGGTATGTTTTATTTTCCCTCTTTTTTGCCTATGAAAGAGTATGGTAGAATGATCTATTTTTACCCGCTTCAGATGACCCTAAATGCTGTTGGTATATTGCTTTGTATTTCTTATCCCCTGAAAATATGATAGATTTTGTTTTCCTGGATGTCATTAGTCTGTGAAACAGCGTGAAAGCCTGGATAACGTTCTAAGCGAAGGCGTGACGTCATTAGGAAGGGCCTTGTTGTACCGACGGCTTCGACGCGGCGCGCGCGACGGCAGCTGTGGAGGCGCGCGGCGGCGGCTGCGGACCTGACGGTCCTGACCTCAGGGCCCCGGGCTCATTACCATAGCTGCGTTAATTCCGAAAGAACGAGGTAAATTACGGGGCAGGGCGCGCGTGGCGGGCATTCCACGCGTACCGGCGCGGCGCCCTTCACCCCTCCCCCGCCGCCCTCCGGCGGAAAGATAAGCAAGATGAATAAAATGAAGACAGGTGCGTTTGTTTAGCTATTATATCCGTTAGTTGCATTAGACACAATCCTCCGCTATCTCAGAACCGCGAAACCGCATATGAATGTGCACTTTGGAGGTGAAGCTTTCCGAACGTGCGTCGGCGCGGCGGCGGCCGGTGTCGCACAATGGAAGAAGCGAACCTTGAAACCGAGCAGCGCTGCGTGCGGAGGGAGCGACGAGCGACGAACGGTGCGGCGGCGGGGCGACGAAACACGCGGGGATGCGTTGCAGTGTTCAATAAACCCACAGTCGAAATTTACTCGCCCGCCAAGAGCGTCCCTCCTGCAATAAAGCGGCGAATGTCAGCGCGCACGCGAAAGCGCCGCGTCCGCCCCCGCGGATTCCGCCGGCTCCGCGAAACTTGTTGCGGCGCGACCGGTGACCTGCAGCAGCCTTGCCTGGACGCCTTGTCGCGGTGCGCGGCGACGGGCCGCGGCGCGGCGAGGCGGCAGGCCGTTTGTAATGTCGCTTTTCGCCTTGCGTCCCTCTCCCTTCGCCTTCCGCCGTCCTCGCCCTCCCGCCTCCGCCTCCCTCCGCGTGTCGCCATCCCCGCCATTCGCGAGCCCACGCCACCGCCAAACAGAACTTGTGTCCGCACCGGGGTTGCCAACACCACCGCTCCTCGAATTTTGCCACTGCACGGTATTGCCATCGCAAATCACCTTATTTCAAGGCCACCGGAATGGGCATCACTATTCGCCTCTCACCTGCCACCCTCGTCGTTTTCCATCGCCATCACCGCGTAACCGGTTTTGCGATCGACACTGCCCCCGGTATTTATCACCCCCACCAAGCGGTAATTTGCCAGCGCGCTCAAAAGTATTTGCCAATCATTTCCTGCCATCGTATAGTCCATCGTCACCAACCACCGGCTATCCACCGATACTCGGGCGCTGCCCTGCCTTTCTCCGTTTCTTGACAGCAATTCTAATCTTACCTTCTGTGCCACCTCTACTTTCTTCTCCACGGCTGCTCCCCACATCCCCGCCATCGGCCGACCCCGCCATCCTCTTCGTTCCCTCCCTTGGTTCCTCATCCCGCCTCCGCGTGCTGTTTCGTTCTCCTCTGACCTCTGCCTGCCGCTCCTCCTCTCCACATACTCACCGTCTCTCCTCCTGGCGCTGTCGCCCGCTAATCCTCTAGCCTCTCTCCCCTGGCTGCCACCTGCCGCCCTCTGCTTCGCCCACGGACTCGTCTGGCCTGGGTCAGTAATAATTATTGCTTTTTCCATCGTGTTTTGGGAAAGATCGTAATATCCTTTTAAAAATTTTCTAACCGTATTTTTTGTTCGTTCTTATCTCCGCACTGTTTATTTGCGGCCATTGTTTTGAATTTAAGATGCGCTTCCTGCCCAAATGCTTTATAGTTTATTAGCAGTGATGTAGCTTACTTGGTGCTTGTACATTACGTCCAGAATATCATGAACAAATTACTTTGTAGGATTTATGGTCCTCGGGAATCAGATAAAAGAACACTAACAAGGATTGCAATTTGCTAACTGGTTTTACTATTAATTTTTTCCTTGCATTAACTTTGAATCTTTTCTTTATATGACATTATCTTTTATAAACACTTCTCGACACAACATATTTACGTGGGGCTGTTGCAGATTGATTGGCAGGACCATAAACCACCTCCTAAAAAGTATTGTTGTGATTCTAGTACTTGTACCACTGCAAAATCGTGTTCTTCATACAATACATTATCTTGCTCCAACTTCGTATTATCTTCAAAAAAGTGCGCAAATTTAAGTATTTCACCTCTGATCACCTATGTCCGTCTTGCCAAGATTCGTACTATTTTTATTCAATTCTAATATCAATTTAAGAACGATTACCGACAACTAATTATATAAGCAAAATATTTCACTGAAACTACCGCGGACGGCCCTCCATCGGTTAAGGACGTCAGACTGTAACGGATCCATCGTCGGTGCACGGTTCGACCCGTTCGGGTACCTAAGTGGGAATTTCGTGGTGACCAAAGAGGCTCGTGCTAGTTTTCTCGGGATATCTTCCGTATCCCCGAATATGCATTCCAGAATATGGCTCTTTGAAGTCATTCCCTACTATACACTACCTACCCTACCCTGTCCTAATCCTATCGCAATTCTATGCTTAAACAATCTTTCTGCTATATAATCCCAAGGAAATAGCAGCATCATAAGGCTATAACTGAGGAATTGCAGAGAATTGTCGTGGCTTACTTCAGCATATTATCGATAGAAGGTGTCCCGGGCCTGGCACACTAGGGTAGGGGGAAAATGGTGAGAGAGTGGGAGAAAAAGCCGCTTTCCAAGACTACGAAGTAGTTAACCGGAGATAAGGCAGTGGATGAAATGTATGGGGCGGAAGCCGGAGGGGTACAGTTTCATTGCGGCTGACCCCTAAAAGGGAATATAACGGAGTTTTTAGTTGTTTTTTTCTATTCATGAAAACCTTCCTTCCACAGTTTATTCATCAATCCTGTTATTCGGTTTCTGTCCTTTGCGCTCCGTATTCTGCCGCGTCGTGCCGCCGCGCTCCTCGCATTCGGAACTGCCCGTCTGCGGCGCCGACGCCTCCCATCGTCCGCGACAAACAAGTGCCGCCGCCGCCGCCGTCGTCTAAAGCCGGGTGCACGCGCGCGTTCAGCACGCTCCGTCACGCAACACGCGAGCGCGCCCCGCCCGTCCACGCCGCACCACGCGCGCTCTAACGCGCCAGTTAGCGGCGCTGTAAACTTGTCTCCGTAACGACGCCGGCCGCGCTGGAAACAGGGATATTTTGACGCGCCCGCCGCATCCGCCGCCGCCGCCGCGCCGCCGCCCCCGCCGCCACCGCCGCCCACCGCCGGGCCGCCGCCGCCGCGACGCGGCCCGGCAAATCCAGCCGCTCGCGCCGGTAAAACGCTGCGTCGCTGCCGTTGTTCTTGCGCTCACGCGCTCCCGCGGTTAACGTCATGGACGGCTGCCGCATGTTACAGCGCACGGAATCTTTCTCGAGGTTCTGTAGGCCTACTTGGCTTCGTACGGCCGTTCCTCCTGCACGGTTTTTTGTAATCCTCAATTTTTTATCGGGCCTGCATCTTTATTTTAGCATTACTTTCAACTTGTACTTCTCTATTCTTGACGTCTTTTGACCATTTTTGTGACTCGCTAGGTTTTAATGAATCCGTGTTGCTCTATCAGTCGTTTTTTCTCTTTGCAGTTTCGCCATCCCAACAACAAAACTAATAATACTTGTGTCATCTCTTTTTCACTGTCATCTTCGTCATCTGTAGGTTCATTAGCGACTCCCTTTCAGCTTTTCATCATGATCCCTTTTCCGTCTTCCATCCTAATTTCTTCACTTTCACATTCTTTATTTGTTCAGTATACCACTCACTCATCCATTTCTGCTTTCGAATTTCATCCTAGCCCATACTTCCATTGCCACCCTTCTCTCCCACGCAATACCACAATTCGTCCGCGCCGCTCAGCCCCGGTTATCGCCTCCACTGTCCGTGGGGACAATTGCCCCAGCCGCCACGGTCGTACCTCACACTCGCCTCCTTGGAAGCGTCCTTCGCTCGCGTGTCACGGCCAACCGTTCTCCCTCCCCCCCCTCCCCCGCGCGCAATGCTCTTGCTCGAGCTGCCTTCCGTCCCGCCCTCACGCTCCTCTCCTCCGCTCCTCCCTCCCTCTCCTCCGCCTCCGCCTCCGCCCTCCGCAATCCGCCTCCGCCCGCCCCCGGCCCCCGCCCCCGCCTCTGCCTCTGCTCTGCCTCTGCCTCTGCCTCGCTCTGCCTGCTGCCTCTGCCTCCGCCGCCGCTCCCGCGCCTCCGCCCCCGCCTTCCGCCTCCGCCTCCCCCTTTCCACCGCGCCCTCGCCGCCCGGGGCGTCGAAACTATCTTGTAATGTGCGGCGAACCCGCGTTCCTATCTCCGCTTACATTCGGGGCGGGCGCCGCGCCTTGGAGGCGCGGTGGCCTTCATTAACGAGATTCCCGGCGTGGGCGGGCGGGCGCGCCCTCGCCTCAGCGCCTCCCGCCTTGTCCGCCCCGCCCCGCTCCCTTTCCTGTTGGGAACGTGCGCGACACCTGCGCCTTCCCGCTAAGCGCAGGGCGGAGACGCAGGCTGGCGCGCCTACCGCATTAGCTGCAATGCGCAGGAAATTTTCGCGCCCGCTCCGCCAGCCCGCCCGCTCGCAGCGCTATCGCCAACGCGGGTTTCTGGTTCGCTCCCCGCGTGGGTCTCGGCCCCCTTCCGCGCACGGCTCCTCCTGCGCTTGCGTAATCGCGATCTTTCCTTCCTTTCAACCCGTTCCACAACGCTCGCGGTCCTAGTGTTCTCGTACTCCGTATTGTCTCCTCCGAGTAACCTTTTCCTTCCCTCTCCTAAGTATAATCTCAAGAAGATTCAGCCAGTCCAGCATTTGATTCACTTTCTCACATTTCTTTGCTTTTCCTCTTTCGCTTCTTTCTTTCTTTCTATCCTTTCTTATTTTTCTTTCATTATTTCTTTCGTTTTCCCATTTTTTCTTGGTGTATTTATTGTAATTACTATCATAAATAGTGTTGATATTGATGTCCATTACCTTCCAATGGTTGAATGTCTAACAACTGAGTATCATACTATAAATTGACTTACGAAAGCAGTTGATGGGCAACTTATACTTTATCTTAGTGTGGGAAATTGATTGAATATATTATTGAATCACAAGAATTTGCTTTGGAAATGGAAAAAAATGAAAAGAAAAATGTCATTATTTCGAGGAATAACATATCATCATCCTGTTATATTAATTACTCTAAGGAAATTTAAAATAATTTTCCGGTGGCATTTTACTTACAAAAAATTATGAATTTCCTAAATTGAAGACATCGTGAGAAATAATAATAATAACTAATAATAATATAATAATAAATAATAATAATAAATAATAATAATAATTAATAATATAATAAAGAGCCTTGTGGCATCAAAAATTCCATATATTCGATTGTGTCAGAAAAAAAGGATCCGGAGCACAAATATTGGCTCTTCTGAAAAGGCGCTCGTAATGAACTGGAAAGCTTGTTTTCTTCTCATCGCATCGATATCATCAAGACCTCAGCTGCGTCTTTAAATTTCTGATGCACTGAAACTACAGGAATTTCGGACACCAGAACATGAGAAATTGGCGAATTTGGACTATTCAAATATTTTCATTTTCAGTAAAAATCGAAAAAACTCTTTAGTTCTTTTTTGTAAGTACATAACAGAAACCATTGACCATTGTCGCGTGGTCAGAGTGTTTACTGTTGGGTTCGACAATTTATGAGTATATTCTGAAAATATTTTAATAATATTACTAATGATATAGTTAAAACCAATAATAATTTCAATAATAAATAATTGCAAACAACAATAATAAAATAAATAGCAACAAAATTTCTGTGCGTTTCATATAAATTTAGAGCTAACAATCTTTATTTAGAGAGAGTACAAAGGGGGAAAAATGATTTTGTTGTTCTTAATAATCGGCTGATAAAAACAACCCTGGTTAAACAACCCCCTGTTAACAAGTACCAACAGGCAGCACCAGCTGAGACCACATGACTCCAACACCTACTGAGTGTTAATTACCCTCGGCATTACGCAACACGCTGCGCTGCTGTTCAGCCAGTCGTGACCGCAGCCCCTTGTGGCACTCCGCGCCGCCAGCCTCGCCGCGGCGGTCGGCGCCCGAAACGCGCGCTCTTTTGTATTGAAATCCGACCGCGGGCTGTCCGCGGGCTGCAGCGCGCCGTGTAAGACATTCCCGACGGTTAAGGCCGCGCTTGCGGTCGTGGGCGCACGCGGAATGTTTACGGCCCGTTTACGCGGGGCGGGGCGGGCGGGCGGGGGCGGGCGGGGCGGGGTCGGGGTGGGGCGGTATGGGGGCGGGATGGGTGGGGGGCGGCGCGTGGCGGTGGCGTGGCAGGCGAAACCGGGGCGAGGCGGGGCGGGGTTGCTGGCGTGGCGGGGCGGGCGGAGCGTGGCGGGAACAGGGCGGGGCGGTC
>BOPP01000014.1:12399553-12410124 GCA_017312745.1 Gryllus bimaculatus | reverse complement strand
CCTGCCCGACGTGCGGGGAGGAGGGTAATTAATTTGCGCGGGAGCGGGCGTGAGGAGGGGGGGAGCGGTTCTTGTGACCCACAAGTGAAGCGGTGGCGCGTTGCGCAGACACCGCCGCCACCTCGGCGGCTCTGGCCTATTCTGTTAAGGCACACCTAACCGTTACTCTTAGCTGCTGCCACATCCTATAAATCTTTCGCGTTGTGCTGAAGATTTTTGTAGCGGGGGATCTGTTACTATTCTTCTCTTTTTTGTCACTCTCGAGGCCCCATTAGTTTGTCAATTCGTTGTCTTCCCGTCTCGTTTTAAGCAAAGCTCCCTTTCACTGACAGTATATTATTCTTTCTTCTGGGGATCTGCACGACATATCTTTCATTTCTATGTGCTTATTTGTGTGCATTTACTGTAATTCGTTTTTCCTGCAACCGACGAAACAACATGTTTATTAATAAAAAACCTCTGTTCCTGACATCTTTGCATCTCTTGATATTCTCTCTCTTTTCACCCTTTTTAATGCTTTCACATCCCATATTCCTGTTTATATTTGTGTTTTCATCACGTTATGACCTGTTTTTATTTTAATAACTTATTGCTTTTTAAATTCAGCTACTCCTCATTTCGTTTTTTGGTTTCTTAAGCATGTGCAACCTGGCACTGCTGATTTCGCGGCAACTCCTTTTGCAATAATTATTTTAGGATATTGGTCTTTGCTAATTCCTGTCTTCGTATTTTGCTAATTACGGCAGTGTTGAATCACGTGCGCAACCAATGAGACGGAATGGATATTTCCATTTCTGAAACAGAGACGAGATTCGTCATTAGAACCTGTTGAACAGAAGCTTCTCAGTGAATGATTTTGGCTGTCCGGGTGACGCCGCGTTGAAGGCTGTGTTGCCGACGTTTCGACCATCTTATCGTGGTCTTCCTCAGGGCTGGTCTGCCAAGGTGAGGAAGACCTCGATAAGATGGTCGAAACGTCGGCAACATAGCCTTCGACGGGGCGTCACCCGGACAGCCAAGATCATGCCCATGACTCCAGCCGCGGAAGCCTACGACTTCAGAAGCTCCTCCGTCTGCCACCTCCCTCGTTATAACCATCATTTCTTGCCACCCACTCCCCGCCCCCTCCTGCTCCAGCCACAGTCCCGCCGCCCGGCTCCGCCCTCCCGCGGCAGTCGGCGTTGCAGCGTTGCCGGCGCACCGGCCACATCCGGCCCATTGTTCCGCGGCGGAAGCGGTCCGGTCCACCGGCCGCGGCCGGCCGCTGCGTCCTGCGCCTTAAACGCCACATCCTACTTAGCGCTCGCCGCCGAGATTTGGGAGGTGCCGCGCGGGGCACGCGACCGCCCCGTTGCAGCTGGATGCAGCCCACGCCCGAGGGGCGATGACCGGCCGCGGGGCGGTCGGGGCGGTCGCGCCGCCTGCCAGAGAGGAGGCAAGTGGTTGCGACTCTGCCGTTCGAGTGGTTTCCTTTACTCCCTCCTCAGTGGCCCTGAGGAGGCGGGATTAATACGTTTTGGGATGTACAACATTAAGTTACTGCCTTGCGGCTTAAGTATTTGAAGGAAATGCGTTTATTTAAGTTACAATCATAACTAAAAGTCCTCTAAAATCGAAAGGTATAAATATAGTGAGACGCCCTTTTACGTATATAATTTGATATAAACGAATTTTCTGTAGTACTAAGTTCACGGTAGCCTCACTTTCATGTTTCGTGAGATGTTTTTCATTCAGACATTTAAACATTATTTATAACATATGCATTACCGTTCCTTCATTTCATTTACTAACACTACACATGACTAGTTAACTGTTGTTTATTGGTCTGAGAGCTTTTGATTGTTTGTTCGTTCCCTCACCCCTTTCGTAAAATATTGCAGTTTGAACATGAGTTCATCACTCTTAAATTACCCCTTTATATCCAATAATTCTATTACCTTCCTGAAGTTAATAAATGATTTCCCCTAAGCATCATGTCCGGTCAATAAAATTTTCCATTACGTGCCAATTGATACTCATGACTTATTAATTTTGACACATTGCGTATTTGCTGGAATATGAAAACGGATATGAAATACACATTGAAAGAGCATTATGATGTTTACAATTTGTTACTTAAAATTTATGAAGTGAAGAGACCTCACAACAGTATGAATGTATTTGCCCTTCTCTGTGAGTCTATCGTGATTTGGATTATGTCTCTAGACGTACTTAATTTATTAAATCCACCTTCATCAATTTATAGACACTACTCAAGAATATAAATGCTCGTGAAGTGACACTGGGTAGATATCAGTTTCCTATCAGATGTACTTTGTTAGCATGGTAGCTTTGTTACGTGTCTAGAATGTAATTATTTGTAATCCAATGAAATTCTCGTAATACCTAATCATTCACACACTGTGGAAACACTGTTTACATCATTAGTGTAAGCTGAAAGCCGTTTATCTATTAGAGGGGTAGTCAGAAGCAACATGTGTTCACGTGATCCATTACTGTTTCTAGATTCTCTTATCGCTCCGTGGTGGGAACCGGACTAGAACAAAAAAGCTAAGCACTAACCTAGTAGAGGGTTTGTGGCTTCTGTAGCCCGTGGGCCCTGAGCTGGCGGTGGCGAGGCTGGAGGAGGGGGCGTGGGAGGCCCGTCCAGATTGTGATAGTTTGTTTCCATGACGAGCGAGGGGAGGCGGCGGCGTGAGCAGATGTTCCCCGGCGCGGGCGGGGCCCTTGACCGCCAGACGCCGTCGCCGAGGGCGCTGCGAGAGGCAGCTGCACGAGGGAAGGAAGACCCTCGGAAGGTGGAGCGGGAAAGGGCGGGGCGCCGGAGATGAGCGCTGGCAGCCGCTGCAGTGCAATGTGTGGCGGCCGCGCGACGGCAGACGGTGCGTTGGCGCCGCAGGGGGCAAGTGGCCGTGAGGTGCCGTGCGGAGGGTGCCGCGTGACCGCGACGCGACGGTGCCGGTGGCGCTGGCGGTGCGACGACGACGACGCGACGGTGACGGTGGGCGGGGTGGCGGTGGCGAAGTTGGCAGTGGCAGTGGCAGTGGCAGTGGCGGCGGCGCGGGCGCGGCGGTACGGCGCAGGGTAACGCGGCAGGTGCGGCGCGGTGGCGCGCGGTGACCCGGCGCCGGTACGGCGGCGTGACGGCGGCGGTGACGCGCGGTTACGGCGGCGGTACGGGCGCGGCGCAGTTTTGCAGGGGTAGAAGTTAGGAGCTCGCGGGCGGCGATAATGCCGGGGCTGGCTTAGCCGGCGTGCCTTGACTTCCCGGCTCTTTTCCATCTTCCCCACTAATCTAACGGCGCGCAGCTTCAAGGAGCGCCCTGCGACGCGTCAGGGACACCGCACAGACGCCAGAGCCAGCGGCGTCGCCTTCGCCGCTCAGTGGGCTGAAACGATTTTCAAGCAGGCAGGAAACCAATAAATAAGAAAAGAAATGTGAAAGATGTAGTAAGAAAATGAAATGCCCAACCAAGTCGCCGAGGCAATTAAGAAGCGAACTCCTTGTGTATCTTGTGGTTGTCAGTTCGATGACCATGATTATGGATGTTTATGCAATTGTGTGCAGTCAAGAGTGAATGTAATTGCAGTGGTTACATTAGTTTAAATCATTAATGCCAATGACATGATGTGTTGTATAGGATAATACATATATTTTAAAATTTGTATCCATAGCAAGATTTTTTCAAAAGTCGTCTATAGCAATATTTCCGCCTTGCTCACAAAATGAAAAGCAGTTCATTTGTAAACTCTCAATAGTCACATTCGTTTCCATCTTCATTGCCAATGACATTATATATTATCTCATATAACATATTCATTTCAACCGGTAGGCGAATGGCAGAACACTTTTTAAGAAACGGTCCACGGACCACACGCGATTATTCCTTCCTCTTCCTGGTCTTTCCGGGCTGTGGCGGTGCCCCGCTGGTGGAGAGAACCTGGATGAGGGAAACACTGGAGGCCGACGTAGGTCAGCGTCGGATCTTGCCATCCACCTGGGAAAGAAAACGACTATACACTGTAATAAACGTGCACTACATTTACGGGAATAATTACTACCGCAATTGCCACGCCCTGAAACAAAAATAAATATCAATCTATCAATCAATAAATCATACATTCCTACATTCGTAACCATGGCAAGAGAGTTTCAAATTTGTAGCCTTCTTACACACAAAATTAAAAATATTTCAAGGGCAAAATCTCTTTTGAATTATTATCTTCAATATATTAATGTTGTGAAAAACAAGGTGTCTTTTTTTTGCGTAGTTTTGCAACCTGAACTACTTGATCACGTGTAATTGTCAAAACTATCTGGTAATACTGTTTTCATGTCACTTTGATTCTCCAAAGTTAGCGATGTGGGAACGAAGACATTGTTCTTTTTAGGAGTCGTCTTCAGCCCGTTTGGCCCAGTGTACGCTACTCGCGGCATCTCAGTGGCAGAGGCGTGGCGTGGTCTGACTCAGGAAATTACACCACAGGGCTCTCTGGTCTCTGATCTTCGTCAAAGAGATTTCTCCACTGCTATTATTCTTCTTCTTCAGAAATGTTCTTGAAAATAACAAAATTTCCATCAGCATATTGTCCGAAAGGGTTCTTACAAATCGAAGGAAAAAATCTCAAACATTTTTTAGTTATACACGTTTTAATATAGATTTTGAGAAGTTTAATCATAAAAAAATCTTACGAAACGACGAGTGGTGTTATAACTTAATACTTTGATAAAACATAATTCTAAACGTATTTTCATTTCATTAGCCATATCATATTTTAGCATGCATCTTAACTTTTAAACTGAAGGTAATTAATTATTGAATTAATAATTGTCTTATGTTTTCATTCATCTTCTTGGATTTAATACTGCCATCTGGTAACACTATCAGTATTGTTCGGTAATAACAAATCGATGCAAGTAAAGGGGGAGTTAGTGACTTAGAAAAGTGTTAGTAAATATTAAATTAATATGCTAAGAGATGTGTGTAATTTTTCAAGTTAAATCCTTTTCAAATGTCCAGCGAATAAATGCGTCGTTTTTTTGTTGCAGGTAAGGATGTCTAAACATTTATCTGCTAATGCTGATTCTTCATTTGTGGTGAGTATATCTTGTAGCTAACAAAACATTACTACCGTGAATTATGTGTCACAAACGTTATTTACTTTTTCCAATTGAATTCAAAAATAACTTAGAACTCTAAGACAGGCTTCTTAAAGGACATGAGTGCACTTTATTTCTTTGAGAACAATACAAAAGCCTTCTTTTCTACTAGCATGTACTAGCTAAGAACACTTTGTAACGACAGAAGCGAGTTTTAGCACATTTGTAACGACTCTACCTTATGCACTGCAAGTAACGTGACTGCCACTTTACATGAAATGTACGTACCATGTAATTACGTAACCTTACATGTAATGAACAAACTTACGCTTCTCTTCATAACGCAGGACAGTGAAATTGACCTTGCATGAATGTGTTTAAAATGACCATGCCATGCCTAGTAAGCCGAATCGTGATCGCGTATTATTTTGCACTAATCAAGAATATTGACATTGATGCCCAATCCGAAGGACAAAATTCTAAACCCGCATTCATGTCGGAGCATGTTAAATGCATATCACATTTTACGTGAATCACATATGTGAACTGCTGTAATGAATCTGAGATGATCTGTGGCGTCTTCTTTTTGCACTTAACGAATATATTTTTAATGGTGCGTAAGGTATTCCACCAGCGCACTAAAACTCTAGCGTGATGAGATGCTTACGTTGAATGCCACGTACATTATGTTGCCTCAGATCATACCTTCTGAAAGTCCTCATCGACCTCTCAATTCTGCACTTTGTGATACCTCGCCGATCCACAGTAGCGCGGAGTTCTTGGAGCGGCGTGGGCCGCGCGGGCTGAGCAAGCCTGCGACCGGAGCGGGAGCCGACGCCCGGGAGGACCGCGTCGTTACCGCCGCCGCCCCGGCCCGACCGCCAACCGCCACGCCACCGCCACGCCGCCGCCGCCGCGGAAGGCTGCGTCGGGCTCGCGACCGCGTGCTCTCGACTCCACGCGCAAGCGCCTCCGCCTGCGCATCTCCGTCGACGACAGGCGGCGGCGGCGGCAGAAACAGGTGGAGGACTGATGACAGGAACAACAGGAGCGATGCCGGAGTTGACAAAGGCTGGGATTGTGGAAACGGCAGTAGTAGAGGTGACTTCGCTGGCGGAGGAGGTGAAATGTTGGAGTTGATGGGTGTAGTGTAAAGGTGGAAGGAGGGATTGTGATAATAGTGAAATGCGAGATGACGAAGGTACTTGTGATTGATTGTTAGTGATTCCGGGCGCGTCAACTACTACGGTAATTATTCCCGTAAATTTAGTGCCTGTTTTTGCTCGGAGGCGGCGGTGGTCTTTCCCCAGCTGTAGCCCAGATCGGCGCCGACCTATGAGGACTACCGTTGGATAGCGGGCGGTCCGTGGCCCGTTTGTTTTGAGTACTACTCCGGCATTCGCCTGGAGTTCATCAGAAAAATCACAAAAAATACCGATCAGAGCAGCCAGCTGCTAGAAATTTCCTCCAGACAGCGACTGAATTTTACCTAGCTGACAAGCTAGTGTCGGAAATCGAACCTAAGACCTCCCGTTCAGAGGGACTGCACATGATACCCTGAGCCATCTTTCCCGGTCGGAGGCAGTGGTGCTAAAAATGGTGAAAGAGAAATAATGGTGAAGCGGGGACTGTGAAATTGGCAATGGCATCAGCGTATGTATGCAGATTTGGATGTAGCAACGTTAATGGTAACCGTAGGAGCGGGACTAAATTCTGGCGAGGGCGAAGGCGAGGACAGGGTGACGCAGTATGTGGAATGTGACCGCAGAACTGTGTGCTCCTTGCCTGGTTCTCTCGTGGCACGACAACACTCGGCCACTTCTCTCGCTTCATGAGGAGTCGTATGCGAACTTAGTTCTCTGCCATTAGAAGGACTTGTTCTTTTCTGCATGTTTGAGAGGGTAAATGGTACTTGTTCTTATGTCCAACTAGCGCTCGTTGCTTTTGTTTTCATTGAATAGAATGACTCGGTGAACGTAAGTGCTCCTGTGTGTAAAATCTACACTGACAAATTCTTGCATGATGGCGTTAACTACCAATTGTAATAGTATAAGTTAACCTAAAGAATAATGTACAAAATATTTTTCTTCGTAATCCTGTTAAATTCGTTAAGGTTTGGTGCTCTCTGACTCGCATAGATTGTCTTTCTTTTGAATATTGAATATTTTGATCACGGAATGTTGAAAAATTCAAATGTTTTGACCACTTTAATCAGCAACACTTGCGTAAGTACATACAATTACAGTACAGGAAATTTATTTCCAATTAATACACTTAAGTTTCAACAAACGTCGGAAAATTAACATTAGATACAAAATCAAGCTGAACAATAATATATTGTTCTTATTTTTGACTGAAATGCATATATTGAAATATCATAAGTGCTTCGCTTATATTCTATAGCAGATAACAATTTATTATTGATTATATCTTTCTTCGTAAGTACATAATTTTGTTCGAGATTTGCTTTCCTTGCAGTCACTTTCTAGTTATACAGTATGACTGAGAATAAAGACTAATCATTTTAAATGAGTAGAGGGATTCAAATGATCAGTTTTGCCAGTGAACATAGAAAAAAATTCATATAACGGAGTTGCACTTGTTAAATACGCTCCTGATTGTTCACCATATCCTTAGCCACGGTTGTTCTCTAGATCACTGTTTCACGCAGACAAGGAGCTCCCATGTACCGGCCGAACACCTGTGTATACGGGGTTGCGTACCATTTAGGAGCCCGTATAACATGTTACTATGAAATTTACAGTAAGTATTTATTCGCAAACAGTAGTCATTTTGGATCCCTTAAAATGCCATAGAAGTTAGTATACTGGGAGACTGCTGATGAAGATAATGATTACACGGAAACTCTCTAAGTAAATGATAATTTTGTAAATACTTTTACAGGCTTTTATCTTGTCTAACCGCGGACGGCTTTTATATGGACGGCGTGAAATTTGCATTACAAGGATTGTAAGAATGATAAAAGCTGAGTAAAAGAAGGCAATTATATTTCATCTGGAAAAGGAACAAACTTCAGGTGTAGCCTGTTCAATGGGAAGCCGGCCGTAGAGAGGTTTGTGTCAGGCCGCGGCCGATAGCCGATGGCACAGAAGCTGTGCGCCGCCCGTCCACGTGTTTCGAGGGCCGAGTGCCCGCCCTGCCGCTCCGACGCGCTGCGGCGCCTCGCTCAACGAACCCTGTCCGTTAGCATCGGTGGCGTATGAGTTATCGCCCGCGGCTCCAATGGAGAGAGCGCCCAGGTAATTTATGGAGGGGAAATAAAACTTTTTACCCCACGCAGACGCCGCGGGTCGACGACCGCAGACGCGGAAACCCCGCGCGTGTTCGCCCTGCGAGGCCACATATTTTGCACTCGCACATTGCCCCTTTTTTGCCTCGCTTCCAACATTGACCAGCGGTACGAATTCAGGTTCGATTGATATCATGTACGTCACTGCTATTTGTGAACTGTGAACAGTCACGCCCATACTATTATATCCACTAACTTTAGAGCACCGCACCCCATCACGTAATTTTGAGAACAGATTAAAATTTCATTATTTCATTGTAATTTATAGTAGACAAATACGATTTATAGAACTCCATCTAGATTGTTATCGTTTTTCTTCCTAAAAAGTCATTCGTCAACTACTTACAAATATAATTGTATTTCTATGTTTATATGTTATTATTTTTAAGAAAGAATACTGATAACTTTGATAAGTAGTCTGTAAGAAATATATCTATTCATCACCGTTGAGAGCTAATATATTATCTCCAATATGTACAAAGTCCTTATAGAAATACGCGTACATTCCTTCACACTGACCATATTCCCACATTAATTTCCATGTCTTGCAATCACAGCCACTGTTACCATATTAGTTCGTATTAAAGCCATTGCCCTCTGCCATCTCCTCCATATTCCGCCGCCTCCGAGAGAGTTGATGCAAACACGGGTGGACTCCGGCAACCCTTCGTCATTTGTACCTCTCACACAACCTATTAAGATACATGCGCATAATGAAGAAAAATGGCGCTTAGTGTTAATAAACGTAGGAGTCGAGAATTAAGCGTCCACAACTGGGAGAGTGAGAAGAATCTTCCAGTGGCGTAGAGTTGCTCAACACGACTCGCTCTCCTCTTAGAGTGGTGCGAACATTCTCATACACGTCTTTATATTATGTTGAATTAAACAAACTTCCTTTCATTGGATTTTTGTTTTTTGTTTTATTATGCTGTTCGGAACATGTCGAGAGTGGTTATGATCTATATATTTTTTGTTGGCCACAGAACTCCTTCAACAGAAATAGTTGGAATCTGGTATTATAAATCATGTCATTCTGTTTACTGTGAACATTTAAACAATCTCATTCATTAAAATTGTTTTTAGAGCATTGATTGATGGAACTAACTACGCCCTAGCGCTACAAACAACAAAACGTATTTTCCAGGATTAGTGTTCGGTAAATGTGTATATGTTTTAACGTACAAACATGATTTAACGTAAAAACAAATGTTCTGCCCTGCAAAATGTATTCCTGGCATAATCTTAAAACTCCGAGTACACCTCAAATTCATTATTTTTGGTCTTCCTCTCTTTTACCATCATATTTGTTTTTCAACACTCATTATATATTTTTATTTCCCTCTTACAATAATGGTAATGGTCTGAATGAAAGAGTTAGTAAAAAATTAGCATAAGTGGTTAGCCCGGTAAGTTCAAATGTGTATTGTTAGGCAGATATTTTGCAAATGAGATAGAAAAGCAAAAACTAGAGGAAATGCGCGGCGTGGCTCTTCCTCCTCTCAACAACTTCTTGCATATTTAAAAAAACAACAACAAAAAGTGAGATTATTTAAAGCTCTAAAAGTGTAAATTGCTTTGAGAAAGAAATACCTGGCTTTAATAATCAAGTAGTAGAAAAAGTTCTAAAATGAATTAAAACTTTTGCATTTATTCCCTAAATTTAAAGTTTTTAGTAAAAATCAGAACTATGCAAAGTTTTTAAATGCAGTTTCATCGAATCGAGCAAACCTAAAAAAAAATGCTTTCATTTTCCAGAAAAGTTTGATATTATCTCAGAGGCCTCAAATAAAGTTAAAATAGTTTTATTGTCTTCGGAATTAATCAGCTTGTGAAATTTGTTGTACCAATTTTCAGATAAGAAACTTCACACGAACACTTCTAATGCTTGCCCAGAGTATGCGTGAGCACTATCATCCGCCATCGATAAATACAGTACGATTCAGATCTCGACCGATTTGCTCGGGTACGGATAATTTCATGTGTTTTTCTCTCCCGTCAATCTTAACGTCTTTGGAAACAGCTCTGAAAAAGTCGTCTAATTCTGGACGTGCTGGCGAAGTTAGAAATCAAGAAGAAATGTTAAAACTCTGATTATACGCACACCGCGAAAATTCGCCGGAGATGTAGTTCGTTGAGGTCGATTCCAGTACTTATCCCCAT
>BOPP01000014.1:12372912-12391866 GCA_017312745.1 Gryllus bimaculatus | reverse complement strand
TGGAAGGGCGGGCGAATCTGGCGAGCGACCAGCGCGCGGAGGCGACAAATCACGGGAGCGCGGCGCAGGGCGCGGGGCCCGGTCGCGACAGCGTGTTATTTCACGAAATAACCAGCCAATTCCGCGGAAGTAAGTGGATTATACAGCCCGGCGGTGTGAAATATGCCCGGCATGCATCACGATGGGAACGGAGCCCGAGTCGGCGCCGCCGCGCGTTCCTTTGTACGCGACGGCGACGGCGGGACGGCGCCTCGGCTGCGCGATCCCCATTACATTTCACACACGACGGCCCTTCGGGAAGATGGCCACGACCGCCGACACCGCAGCAGACTTTCCTTCCGGCCGGCCACTTTCCTTCCCTTCGGTTGTGGGCGGCCCATATCTTGGCTTCCACTGCTTGTGGTTTTTGTTTTCCTGATTCTTATGTTTCTTTTTTTACTATGTTCGCACAATTGTTTAGAATTATGTAAACATCCGGTAGTGTATGTATCTTAATCAGCGAATAATGTGTTTGTAAGACCTCCTATTTTGCTTTCGGTTTTACAGTACAACATTTATTACATCTACGATAGTTCACAATAATTATTTTGCCTAGTGTTCTTGCTTTTCAGTAATATTCAATGTGCCCTATTATTTCAATAAGTAATTGCTGGATGTGCACACGCACTTTTATTCAGAATTTGTTGCTCTCTTTGGTAAATATCGGTTTATTTTCGAGTCGCATTTTATCGACTTCATTTTATTCTAAATCCTATTCGTACTCTTACCTTCACTCTTACCCTAATCTCACCTTCGGATAATCTTATATGTGGCATTTTCTATTCCTCCTAATGCGTCAGAGCCTCTATGTTTTCACCCATGGTCTTCACCCGCAGGTGGGAGATACCTGGTTGGGGAGAACCCCGCTAACTGACGGTAGGGAGGTGCCGGATCTCACCATCCAGCAGGGGAAGATCACCGCCACCTCCCGAGAAAAACATGCACTACACTCACGGGATTAATTACCTTAGCAGTTGTCATGCCCGTAATCACTAATCAATTAATACAGGGTGTTCTTAGAACCTCTTGGCAGTATATCTGTTTTTTATTAACTACTGTTTCCACTTACTGCATTGCTTTCTTAGGAAGAAATAAATTTCTTGTCAAATAGTATTGCTTCTGGAAGGGATCAGTCAGATAAGACGCGGCGCGGCGTGAGGCGCAGAGATGCGACAAGCTCAATCTCACGTACACGAGTAAATAGAAGTATGAGCACATAACAGCGGCTCTGCGTGGTTGACACTGCTGCACCGATTCGCAAATGCACTATGCCGTACCTCGCGCACCGCGTCCTCTTTGTTTAATTGTTTGTCCCCCACAGATGCCTTTTCTATTTGTCAGTTCCTTTATCATTTCTCATACTTTATTTTAAGGTGACTGCAGTGTGACTGATTTCAGACCATATTGTTCAGCATCATTCAACCCCTGAAAGACGTGAAATCTTTTTCGTCTTAATTCGAAATCAGTGTCAAACAAATGTGTGTAGATTTCCATGCCGTCGGTTGTATTCAGAGATACATTGCGAAAATACATCACAAGCCGAAGTTATGAAGCGCTATTTACTTTATTTTAATAAATATTGGGAATATGTACAATTTTGCTTCTGTTCGTAGGTGTTTATTTTCTTTGAGTCCACTACAGATTTCTATGTTTTCTTATGTAATTTCCGTTTCATGTACACCTAGAGCCAGAATATTCACCATTAGATGTTCAAATTTTTAATTAATCGAGGCATGACGAGGCTTTTTTTCTGAATACTGTATTTTAGTTCGGATAAAATAATCTGTCATAATTGTGATAATATATTTTTTTGTTTTTCTGATAGCCATTTATTTGAGAAAAGTAATACTATGAATACATATACATTCCACAATTCTACACTTAAATGTAAGTTTTTAGAGATTTAATGGATGTCTTTAATACGTGTTATGTGTGCTGTTAAATGCAAGTATAAATAATTTTGCAAGTAATATTTTGTTGTTGCTTCTCATTTCATAAAACATGTGTTTGACCATCGTTAAATCTTTTCATGAATTTAATTTGCATCGAAGATAAAACACCGCCCGTGATGCTGAACTTGCTCCATGGCTGAGGCCTTGTGAATTCAGCGCCCAGTACTGCCGCGCCGCCGGGACCGCCCCGCAGCCGCAGAAGGCGCCGCCGCCGCGCGGGACAAAAAGGCGCAGCCGGCGGATGTTCTACCGGTTGGGCTTGTTTCTACCCATTCGGAGGACGCGCATCTCATCGCGTCCGTGTTATCCGATGCGCCGCGCGGCGTTTTTATAATAATTTGCGCAGACGCGGACCGGCCATGTTGCAAAATCTTCGTCCTGCCGTCCTGTAATTTCCGCGGAGAAGACGCTGTATTTGCTCATGATCAAGAGACTTCTGTTTTTCTTAAAACAAACTTGGTGGAGTCAGAGAATTTGCTGTTTGAGTTAAGCAATGGGCGATTAGCCGTCAATTATTTATTTTCGCTACTCGAGTGTACACGATGGGAAAGATGGCGCGAGGGGTGACGGGGCGATCTGGTCCCCGGTGCCATCCAAAGGTCTTTCCTCCCAGCCGCAGCAGCCGAACGAGTTCGCACGCCGTGGCTCGGGCGATCAGTGATGCAACACGTGTTCAGAATGTCTGTTTGTTCGTATGTTGGTTATTTTTGTCCTATGCCGGTTTTTGTGGACGTTCTTTGCGCCCGACTTGCGGCTACTTCGTTCAGTCCGGTCTTGGTCGAGGCATTGCCTCCTTTCAAAGAAAATATAAGCTGTAATAAAAGTGTGTCGTAAATAAATAAGTCCCGAGAAAATAACCTGTTTTACTGAATACATATTGTGAGAATACAATTGGAGTACATCATCACGCGACTTTTGCTGTCATTTACAACCTGACATTCAAAATTTTCATGAAAATTGTTTTCGATTAAAACATATGTCAACAAACAAACATAACGCAGGTAATTATCCCATTGACACGTCACGGCATTTGATAACTAGCAATTAGGTCACTTTCCAATGGATTTTCCTTGAAATAATGGCAAATTACGTTATAGTTGATAACAGTAGTCGGTGGTTATCGCAGAACTATTGTGGAAATCAATATGGATGTCTAAAATAGAAATAATCTTCCACAATGAAATATGTATTTACCCTAAATTCAGATCTTAAATTCCTACGCTGAAATTTAGGATCTGAATTTAGTGTAAAATATTTATTTCCATGTGAAACATTATTTCTATTTAACCCATTCAAACGATGGTAAATTGACTACTGGATAATGAAATATATCCTGGCTCCAAACACTACAAATCACTATAAACATGTTCATAAATTCGGATGAGTTTTATACATTGCTGCGAGGTCTTAGCGCTTCTGTGGTAAATGTTTATATATACTCGTGATTTGTGAAAACAAATTGGTACAACAAAGACACCAAACTATCAAATTGAATGTAAATAGTTTCAATAAAAATATTTGCAATGAATCTCTTCTTGCTGCAATCAAGCAAATCTGTTAAAATGATTCTAATGTTGTATGTTTCTCTCTAATAAGGATATCTGGAATTTGGATTATGTCTTACGGTGTAACTACTCGTAGTATCTCTCTAGTCGAGGGCTTTGAGCCGCTTGCGATATTCGACCCCCAACACCACGCGGTTCGCCTGCTTCAAAGCGAGCGGCCTCTGTCGGCGCCAGACGCTCGCCGCACGTCTTTCCCCTCGGGGGGTGGGGGTGGGGGCGGGGCGGGCCCAGCGGGGCAGCCCGGCGCGCCGGTAGCGCCAGTAGCAGGCGTATCGGGGAATGCTTTTAGTTATCAGGGCGGCCCAGCACGGCCGAGCAGAGCGGGCGACGCGACGGCGCGCCGCGGCGACACGGAGGCGCGCGGCGGCGGCGGGCGGTGCGGAAACGTGTTGCCGCGGGGCGGCGCGGAGCGGCGCCAGCCTCCCTCCCTCGCGCTCATGGGAAGCCCCATCGGCCCCGGGCGCTCAGCAGCTGCGCGCCCGTCATCTCCGCTTTCGACCCTCTTCGCTCCTCGCCGGTGTCGCCGGAAGATCGCCCAGTCTGGGACCAGGAAGAAATAAGAAGTTAGTGGACTGCTAGGCTTCGAGGCCCTGCCGTGGCAAACTTTCGATTCTAGTTGCATCACTGGGTGGAATTCAATCACTGTGTGGAGGAGAGAATAAGGAAGAGGAGAATAAAGGTAGTTTTCCTTTGTTTCTACGATCAATTTAAAACAAATGCCCGTATACAACGAACCGCGCGCGATCTTCCTTTCTTCATCTTGTTCCCCTTCCTCTCCCCTCCTCGAACACGCACACTTCCTTACATTCACTACAATACCAAACACATCGTAAGAGCAGTGGGGAGCTTAATATCTGCCGGCTGGGGCAGCGTCCCCTGGGAGAGATATCTTTAGGTGCAAAAACCTCCAGCAGACAGCCCGGATTTCATGTTCCAATTGCGAAGCCTTTGGCACTCTGGAGATATAATACGCATCTATAATTACGAGACTAATGACCTAAGGGTTGTGGAGCCTGAACACACTAAATGCTCTCTCATTTCACTCAACGATACAACTTTTTTCTCAATACATCGTCGTATGTGATTATCCAAGATACTGTGCCCTCATTTGCGTAATATCGGTTCCTATCCCATCTCTTTTCAGTTATGCCTTTCATTTCCTCTTTTCTCTCCTACTTGTCCTTTTTTCACTACATCCGTTTTCTTTTAATTTTGGTTCAATTACCGCTTTCTTTCCTTACGGAAACTTGCATCTTTTGCTTGTTCGGAAAGTTTCTCAAAAAGTATAAAATTTCCTTAATTTTCACTTTCGATAATTTTCCAATTTCCATAATTTTTTTCAATTTCCAAAATTTCCACTTTTCTTTTACACTTTTATTTGTTTACATTGCTGGTCTTTTTTGCTGTATTTTTAATTACATGCTCTTCGCAATGTTGCATTGCCGTGCTAATTATTATTGTTTGGGTCATTTGATTCTTGTCATCTTATATTTTCCTTCACGTTTTACCCACACGTTTTCACTTCCCTTCATTTATACCTATCCCTTATTACAGTGCATTTGTTGTCAGCCTCACAGGTCGTGTGATAACCTAGTCCTCCACCGCTCGGGCTCCCCCACTCCTCCCGTGCCTGACCAGTCCTTTCCGCCCTCTCGATTCCCCGCGCTCTCGCTCGCTCCTTACTCAAAATGAGCGTCGCTTAGCATTCATAACCACTCCCCGTATACTTAACTTAAATCACCCGCTGGCAGGTAAAGCATAGGGCTCCGGCCGTCTGCCCCCATTGCTTCGGTTTAATGCCCGGCGACCTCGGGGCGCGCGTACCTCACCCGGCCCGCGCACCACGCCGCGCCACGCCGCGCCACGCCACGCCGCCCGCCCGGGCTTCCGAAAACGCGTGGAATTCCTCGGCGGACGCACCAATGCTCCACGTCACGTCGCTCCACGCCTCCACAGCCGCGAACGTCTTATAGACTTGCAGATGACCGCGTACACGCCGTCGGCCACGGCCGTCTAAACGAGCGAGTGCAATGATTCAGAAACCTCCATTTGTTCTTGCTTACCGACTGCGATAAAATAGGCTTCGCATTGAATAAGGGATAAGGCGGTATTAAGTATTCGTAATGGCCCCCGTCCCCCTCGTCCGCACTCGCGGCGATCGCTATACTTCCACGCCAAGCCCGCGGGTGGCCGGCTCTACCTTACTCGAAAGCCGTGTAGTATCGTTTAAGGCTGCCCGAGCGCTCTCCGACCTCCAGCAGCAGTGGGTGGCAGCGGGAACGCGGCGCTTAAAGAATACTTCGACATCGTACGACGGCCCAAGGGGCGTAAATAACCCGGTGGTGAAAGCTTGTATTCATATGTCGGGCTGTCGGGGCGCGAGACGTCTAAACGGCTTCCAGGTGGCGGCAACTGTGCGCAGGTGTAGTTCTTAGGTTCCAACACCTACGCCCCCTCTTCCCCCGGGCGCGCAGCTCGGGTTGCAGCCCGTTTCGCCTGGGCGCCGAGTCCATCCTCTTTACTAGGCGGGGAGAATGGTTTCTGGACCTTTTGTGAGAGGCGGGCCGCTTTTAAATCAGGGCTTTGCGCGGGCGACCGCACATGTACATTTTAATTTTCCATGTCGGGCGTGACGCATCATGCGCGAAGGCGAGCCTCTGTGAAAAATGAACATTTCTGGAACGCCGCCTGGCAAGTATTCATGTCGCTGTTTTAGATCTCTACATGGAGTAAACTGGCGTTGGACTATATACGTTAGCGGGCTGTTGTTCTCCGAGTCCGCGTGGATTTCTGTGCATAAACATTAATTAAAACCTCTAGGTGGCGTTGTCGTTCACTAGTAAAGAGTGAGCGTTGTTGGTGTGAAGTACTACTTTTGAGTGGTGATCAAAGATAACGAACGAATTTCAAACGGTTTTCAAACAAATCCATTTCTCTGAGTAACCTTTGTAAGAAATTAAATTTAATTAGTATTACTCTTAAATCAAGTCTTCTACAGAACGTAAAATTTATTACCAGAATTTTCTATATAATTATAGTAAAATGTACGCTAGACGTAAACGAATAACGCACGAATTGCTGTTATGCAGCCATTCGTTCCATTTGACAAAAATCGTGACACTGCAATAGCTATCGATCATGAAGCTGCAATTTTCGTAACGTGGAATTATTGGTTCATCGACATTCTTCATCATTCATCACCGTTTGCCACAACGTTTCTTGTTGTAGTAAGCGTGTAATTATGTTATTACCTCGAGATCACTAATGATTTTATTATTTATTTGTCAACAATGGCCTCTTTTTGTAATTTATGCTTTTCTCTTTAATCGTTTCATGAAAGAGTAATATTCTAAACAACAATCACCACGCCTTTTTGTTTCAATATGATTCTTGTGATATAAAACAAGTGAACAAAATAAAAGAAGTAAAACGCTGCTCTGTTGTCCATCGCAGTTTTACTTTCGCGCTTCTCTGTAGCGACGTTGTTTTCGCAACATCTGAAACCGAGGAATGTTGCCAATCGATCCTTCAAAATCTCAGACAATCTCGGACCGGGCAGTTAGCTGGGAGGCAAGACGGACAGGGAGGGAGGAGGGCAGGTCGTTGAAACAGGACATGGGCGGGGCGTCGGGAGGAGGGGGCCGGAGTGGCAGGGCGAGAGGCTAAGCAAGGAGGGCGGATGAGATTGCCGGGGATCATGAGGCGGGGGCAGCAGGACGGAGGGTGAAAAGTGGCAGGGCGAGAGTCAGAAGGAGGGTGGGCAGCTGAGCGCCGATGAAGAGACGGAGGCGGCAGGAAGGAGAGTGGCGGCAGGAGGGAGAGAGTAGGGGACAGGGCCAGAGGCTGAGCAGGAGGCGGTGAGCGTGCCAGCGCGCCGAATGGAAGAGCGGGGCGCAGGAGAGGTTGGGGTAGGCAGGGAGGGAGAGTGTTCAGTAGCAAGGCGAGAGGCTGAAGTAGGAGGGCGCGGGAGCTGACGCCGCGATGAAAGGCGAAGGTGACAAAAGGAGGTGGGTGTCAGGGCAAGAAGAGAGTTAGGGGATGGCGAGAGTCAGGAGGATGGCGGAGAGCTGAACCGCCGATTGAAGGGCGGAGCGGCAGGAGAGAAGTGGGCGCATTGAGGAGAGAGGAGAGGCAGGGCGAGGGGCTGAGCCGTCCCGATTGAAGGGGCGGGCGGCAGGGAGGAGGCCGGGTGGCAGGAGGAGGGTGGCGGCAGGGAGGAGGAGAGGAGGACAGGGCCGAGGCTGAAGAAGCGAGGCGGAGGAGCTGTGCGCGATGGAGAGTTCGGGGCGGCAGGAAGAGGCTGGGTGGAGGGTTGGGGAGAGGCATAGAGCGAGTATCAGAGCAGCGGGGCGCGTGCCGCCGATAAGTAGGGGCGAGCTGGCGGAAGGAACGTGAGTGGAGATGAGCTGAGCAGGAGGGCGAGGAGCTGAGCCGCGCTGAAGAGGCTGGGCGCAGGAAGGAGAGTGCGGCGGCATTGGGAGAGAGGAGAGGCAGGGCGAGGGCGCTGGGTAGGAGGGCGGGAGAGGAGGAGGGTGGGGCGGCAGGGCCGAGGGGCTGAGCCTGGAGGAAGCGGGCAGCAGGAGAAGAGGCGGGCGCGGGGTGGCACCACCTATCCGCCAGGCATCTCGCGCCGCGGCCGCTTGACCGCCTCATAAACCTCCTCGCGTCGGCGGCTCGCAGCGCCGACGCGCGGAACGATTTAATTGAGGATCAGCCATCGGCGACCACGGTCGAAGGTGGAACGGGCTGCTGATAAGCATTGCGGATGGTGGAAAGAAGGTGCGACGGTGTCGGCGCAGGTGACGATGCTGTTCTAACTATGCGGGGTAGTATACCTGACTGTTATATGTAGTGGTTGGGGAAGACGATCCGGGCACTAGAGGCGTCATAATGATGGCATGAAGGTTAACTTGTCTGTAGTGGTTGTGTGTCAGAGGTAGACCGTAGAAGTCAGCAGAGAATTACAAGTATCTGCCTTCCATGGACACACCATCGCTCGTACCAACTCACATGGTTACCTCAGACGTACACCTCCGCGCCTAGGAAAAAAGGATTCACGGGAAGATTACGATTTCAAAAGGTTGTCGCGGTGATTTGGAGGTGAGTTTGGGACGTGAATTTTCTAAGTGAAGTTGTCTATGTAAGTGGCCAAAGTTCTCTTCGTAATGTCAATGAATTTGGATTTCTTTCTTTGAGGTGAACGTGAACTTGAAGTTGTCTTTCAAAATTAAGTGGGCTAGATTTGTGTTTATTCTAGGATGTTCGTTGCGCTCTTAAATGCAAGGATAGATGGCAAATTTGGGCTTTATTCATTAAACGCGGTCCCTGATTAGGGGCGGATCCAGCGGATTATTATGGGGCGGGGACATGTTAAATGTTTTTAATAAAAACATATTTGTTTTTATATTGATTATTATTTATGTAATGTAGATATGTTACTATACAATTTATTGTTTAAGTAATTACATGATTCGAAAATAAAATTTAAACTCAATTTGCCATAAGGAAGGTAAAAACGAAAAACTCTGGGCCTTGCGGCGATGCATGGCACCCCGTGTCCACCCCCCGGATCCCCAGATGCGTTACCTAAACATATGATGCAAGTCATTGTAAGGAATTTGTATAAAAAGATAACCTTGACCGGTATTTCTTTATTTATGAGAATAGAGTGACAACGAATGTTCTGGATCCTCCCGCGATGAAAGTGTATTTCTTCGATTTGGCGGACTTCTATTTGGCTCGAGTAAAAGTGGGAATTTTGGTATTTCAACGACCAAAAAATAGGCAAGGCTGACTTTGCGTTCTGGCGTACAGCCAATAAAAAAGATCCGGAAGTTCTGCTCTAAATAAAAGTGGGGAAGTATTTTGAAATGTCCACTTCAAGTTCGTTTGACAAGCACTGCGGTATTGAGTCAATGCTTGTATACTTTTATCTCGAGTGAAATACATACTGGGGATTTAAATCCAATAAAAGCATTTAAATCTCTCTGATATCTCAACGTTAAAAATACTTTGGTTCATTTATTCTGTCTTTATGTGGGTCAGTAGTGCGTTAATAAGAGTTGGAGAGATTATATCTTACAGGTAATAGACCTCTGGGTCGTACATAAAAGCTACCTGCCAAATCTGACTATGCTAGCCGTCGGTGGGAAACCCCTCCATGGAGAAAATAATCGCTAAGCACCTATGTCTTCGGGGCTACATTCAACCTTCGATGACGCTCGAATTGTGGAGAGACTTCTAGTCTGCCCACACTCTGAACCATAAACTCCTAAATTCGACTGACGTGAAGCATCATATCCCCACACACATTTGCTTCGGGCCCATCACTGACCGGAAGATAACTTAGGTTGCTTACTTGACATATTATTGTTCCACGAAGGGCAATCAGATATCATTTTTCTGCAAAAATTGATAACATTTTCAGATAAGCACGCAATAACTTCAAAGAAACAAAAGATAATGGAATGAATATATTCATTACTTTTTTATTGATAACTTAATTATTTTTTCACATTCTCGTTCCATCGCCTGATGCAAGATTGTTTACTGTCCCACATTCAATTGTTTGTAGACTATTTATAGATTATTTTGTATACGGAGGTCTTTCGCACGTGGCAAAAATGCCAATTGACCAGTTCTTTTTACTTCCAACAAACGATCACATGCTTGAAAATGTTATACCACGGCCACAATCAATTCTGTTTATACTCAGCACACACATTCACGTTTGGTATAGTCCGCAATACGTAAATCGTGACTCAGCTAACGCCCGCGCATCCACGATGACCGATTCTTCGAACCATGTGCTCCCCCGTCGGGGTCGTCCGCTCTCGCGAGGCGCCGCACCCCGCCAGCGGTTGCGTCGTCCCCGCACGTAACGCGGCGCACGTGCACACGTGCGCGCGGCGGGGAGTTGGGTGGGCACGTGACGGCGGGGGGCGATGCCCGCAGCGGGACGCGCGGCGACCGAAGCGGAGCGGCTGCAGGCACGCCTTGGCTTGAGCGGCGCGACGACGCGACCCGACCCGGGCGAAGGGGGAGCGCGCGGGGGAGGGCCGGGGCGGGGGAGGCCCCCGTCGTTTGCATGCGACGCGCGGCCCGCCGCGGAGAACGCGCCGCCCGCCCCCCGCCCACCGCCCGCATACCCCCGCCCCCCCCCCCCCCGGTGCTTCCCACGCTGTATTCCCGCGCCGCCCACGGAAAGGTAAACCATGTGTGTCGCACGTCCCGCCTGGGCGCGCTGGCATCCGTCTGTTCAATCCGAAGCTGCTTCGTCGTTCCCGTACGTCAGTTCGACTCGCCGATGCAATGGGCATCAGGGAAAGTCGTTCATTCGCGAAACCCGTAATTCGTCACGGTTTTGAATTATTTTCGTTATGGCTAGGTGGATTATGAACCTTTGGCAATAATTACGTTTGTAATCCGCCAATATGGCCCTGGATATGCGGGAACTTCTTTAGGGCTCCTGCATTTGATGACTAATTTTGTAATTATCATATAATGTGTCTACAAGAATTAAAAGTGAAACTGTTTATAGAAAATAAACGTCGATACAAATTAATGTTAAACAAAAAATTCTGCACCAAAGTTACAGGGAAACGTGTTGAATGGAAGAACAGCCCAATTTTCGTAAAAACAATCATACAACAGAATAAAGTATTAAAATATTTTTCTCCATAAATCTATATTCGTCTATTGACGCCATTGATAATTTTATGTTACAGTCTTTATGGGACACAATATTTAATTGCATTGAATGAAACACGACTGACGATTACTTTACTTGTCTTGCCGTACTTGTAGGAAGTGTGAAAATCAATATATAGAGTTGGCTTTACATCTCCTCTCACTTAGATGTAAGACTCAAAGACCTCTCGCGCAAGCACTTGGTCACGCCGACGACCGCCATCCAACATTCCGTCACGGCTTCGGTCGATTCGCGCCGCGTCCGCGCTGCATCCGGTCTCGGGAAGCAGATACATGGGCCAAAATGTGTCAAAAAAGCCGGCAACAGTTCAGCATAAACATTAGCTATTATACCATTTCTTAGGGTTTAGCGTAAGGAAAAGTAAGACTGAGGATGAAATATTTTCATTCTGCACACATAATTACAGAAGTTTCTTAGAAGACTACCAAAGCGACATCCCCTTTACTATTGTAACGCGTGTGTAATGCCATTTCTTCCAAATTAATTTTTATCTTTGTTTGTGTTTGTCCGTTTGAATCCTATATTATATATGTACCTCTATATTCTTCCACTTATAAACTATTCATATGTATTAATTCTGTCGTTATTCCGTATCGAAAATGTTACGAATTGCAGTCAAAGTATTACAGACTTTTTCCTAGTGCTCGCGTTTGACCTTTTTCCCAAGCACGTATGCGGCGCTCTATAACGCCAGCTCTATGCTCTCGCATCCACAAGCGCATTCGCCGCCAGCAGTCGCCGTGCGCTTTCTGCCTTTGTTTGTGGACTTCTGACGAGCGCAGGCACGTTTGACTGGCGATGCGTATCGCTCGCGCTGAACTTTTAGATTTGTTTCATTCGTGCGCCGCGGGGAAGAGCCCTAAGTAAACTTCAATAAATGCCCCGGCTGCGGGGACGCTTCCAACGGCCCGCCGCGCGTCTTGCGCTCCCTCCCCACTTCCTTTCAAACTCCCGGGACGCGATCCTATCACCGTGGCCCTGACAGTCATTGACTACTGCATGTCGTCTTCCTGCGTGTTGGCGTGTTGTTTTCGTTTCTTCCGATAGCGATCACCAAAAAGGGAAAATATTGTTTCTTTCCCGGAGCTATTCTTCACGGCTGCTTTCTGTCACGCGGCCTACCTCTCGCTTAGTAAGAGATGCGGTGGGCCGGGCGGAAGATGGGCAGAGAGCAGTACCGCGCCCCGCTCCTCCGCTGCCTCCGCCCCGCGCGCCCGCGCCACGCTCCTGCTCCCGCCCCTTCTACCCTTGCACTCCACCCCGGTCACCCTACCATGCCCCCTTCCCCTTACTGCCCTCGCCCTTTGCCCTTCACTCCTTGCCCTCACCCAGCCCACCGCCCCCTCACCCGCCCCTCGCCCGCCTCCGCTTCCGCTCCTCGCCCCCCGCCAGCCCCTGCTTGCCCTCTTCCCTACTCCCGCCCCTCCCCCGCTTCTACTCACGCCCTCCGCCCCGTGCTTCCCATGCTCCTATACCCTGGCCCGCGGCCTTTGCCCTCGCTCCGCCTATCCACATCCCGCCCCGCCCCCACCTCCGCCGTTGAGGCGGGCGTGGGCGCGGGATGGCGCGGTTTGCGGGCGTGGGCGGGAGGGCATCCCGAAGAGCGGAGGCACCCGAGACGCGCCGGGATGAGGCCGCAGCCTGCCTGCTTCCCGCGGGTGAGAGCGCGGCGCGCGCGTCGGGGGGCAGGGCTGTTCTCTACGGCAGCTGCCGGTACTTGCCGAATTAGGCATATTTCCGACGGCTTGCCTTGCCCCGCCCCGCCCCCCCCCTCCGGACGGAAACGGCTCGTCTTGCAGGCGCGCTCGCAAACCAGATGCCGAGCTGTAAAGTCCCACCCCTTCTGCGCGCTCAAACTCCGCGCCGCGGGGAGGACAAGGCGGGAAGGGGCGGGGCGGGGAAGGGAAGGGCGAACCCTGCGAGCGGGACACGTCGTGGGCGGGGCACAGGGAATGAAGACGGATTGCGACGAAGACCCAGAGCACATTGTGCACCGCTCTCTTTCGAGAGATATTGTTGGAATAAGTGGTTCTTGGTGCCGGATACGAGTTGCAAAAGAAAGAAAGAGAAAAAAAAACACTTCTCCCAGTTCTTTTATTGAAATTGTGTTATGGAAGAATAAAACTGAAAACGGATCTATTAGAGGTATCCGTTTTACAATTTCTAGCTAATATTATTAAACTCGGATATTACAATTAGCAAGTACATATTCTCTTTTGATTCATCGTGTCTGTCATTCAGTAAACCGATTTTACCTAGCATAAAGATACAGCACAACCAGATCTAACATTTTGCATAGAAACGATATACGTCTCTCGTTACGTTCTAACAAAGTAGAGGCGGAATACTTTTTTCAAACTATTCAGTGCTCATTATAACAACGAAACAATGAGAGAAGGAAAGCATAATAATGGAAATCACTCTAATTATTTTTACTGAATTCCATAAAATGATATGTTTATTGCATCGTATTATCAGTTTTGTTTTCGTAAAATTTAATATTGTAAGTATTTCGTCCAATATAACAAGGTATCTTGCTGGCGATTTGTCGAAACCCACCTTATTAAACAAAAATTACCCAATCACACACATTACAAACTACGAAAAATACTTAACGATAGAAAGCGCGTTATGAACTGTAGAGAGAGCAAATTGCTTTGAAATGAATCAATAATAGAGGGCGTTCTCCACTCAGGCTGGTCCGAACTCTGCGTCGATTGATTGAGTTCTTCGCATCGTAAACAAAAAAAGAAGTCCATTTGCCTTGCGAAACTAGTAGTCGGATATCATTTATGGTTATTTTTCTTTCTCTTTATTGTTGCAGCACTATTTTGTTTTCGTCGGATGAAGCTTGTTTACAAGCTTTTTTTCACCACTCTTTGTTTCTCCATAAAAGTAGTTAGTGCGTAGGTAATTTTAGCTTCCACCATACTAAACTTAATCTGGAGCCTCAATTGTAATGTTTTAGGGACCTATTTAAAAAGTAACATACAACATTTCAATTTCCTGGAATAATTCTTTTATTATCGCGATTAAACCTACCGTTGTTACCCTTCTCAGTAACACATATCCAGTATATTTTACTTAAACATTTGTTAAAAGAAACTGTCTAAATAAGCACTTTTTCGTTCCAAGACAGAAATAAACAATTTCTCATTATTGATATCCTCTTCTTTTCCATAATACTCATTACACTTATTATTCTCTCTCTCTTCTCTCTCTTCTTCTCTCTCTCTTCTCTCTCTCTTCTCCTCTCTTCTCTCTCTCTCATTCTCTCTTCTCTTCTCCCTCTTCTCTCTTCTCTCCCTCTCTCTCTCTTCTCTCTCTCTCATTTCTTCCCCTCTCACTCTTCTCCTCTCATCTCTCTCTTCTCTCGTCTCTTTTCTCTTCTATCCTCTCTCTCTCTCTCTCTGTACACTCATACACATTCATGTTCTTCGCTTTTTTGCGAATAGTCGAAAATCTTGTAATAAATATGTCCCTATTAACTCGCGGGAAAGAGCAATGTCCGAAGTAAAATTGTGAATTTTCTGTCTGTAATTTTTTTTTTTCCGTAAGGCGGGGCGCTTATTTAACTACGGCATATAGAAATACTCGAAAAATTTGCCTCCTTAATTATTATTACTATGACCCGTGATACAGGACGCATCTGGCTTGTCAGAAAACTTTTCATAAAAAAAACTCCAGAGCAGGACAAGCTTCAATAAACATCCAGCTTGCACATCAAGCCGTCTTTTGTGGTGCGGGTGAATGACAATACCCATTCATCTTCCCCTTACCTTATCATGAAAAATACCACATTTTCTCCAATCCCAGGATGACGACAAAGATTTAGCATCTAGTATACACGGCGGCATACCATATGACAGGGTCATGGTGGCCCGGATGTTAGACCGAAGGTGTCGGTCAGTTGAGGTAGGCAGGAGCGAGAACGAGTTCAAAACACTGGTCGTCGTCTGTCATCGTGGACGCATTTTCTTGGCATAAAAGTCAGCTAGCCATTCCCAACAGGCGCCGCCGATTCCCAGACCTGCTTCCAGTCTCTTCCCACTGTAATATGACCTACGGCCCCTTCAGACGCCTCTCCACTTTCCAAAATGTGTTGCCCTCCACACACACACACACACACACACACACATCTCGCATTACCACATGTGCTTTAGATTGTCATCTGCTGCTGCCAAAACATGCCACATACCACTCTAAACGTATGCAAGTCCAATTGGTAAATGCTTAACCATCCCAACACTACTTGAACGATTCATCTTCTCGAACGAACGCCGCCTTTTAACACTCTCTGCTTACACAGTGTCATCTTTTTTTTCACAGTCCGTTGTCTGTCTAGCCCTCCATGTCTTTTCTGGGGAGTTTCATATCCCTTGTAATCTCCTCTTGATTGTCAACGTTCTTGCGCTCCAAGGTTTCTTGCTTTCCAAGTCATTGCATTCTCATTCTAACCGTCTGTCACCCTAAGATAAATCGAGAATGTAAAAACGGAGATGCGTCTGTGTTTCGAAATATCTCTAGTTTTGCGGTTCCTTAGTTTTTGCGACCGTGGTGCATTTAATTCATTCCAAACACTGGAAAATTAAATAATATAATATATATATATATATATATATATAATATATTATATTATACTATATAGAGAGAGAGAGAGAGAGAGCGAGAGAGAGCATAGATAGATAGATAGATAGATAGATAGATAGATAGAGTAGATAGATAGATAGGATATAGATATAGTAACGAATCATAAAATTCCCTTGTTCATGTTTGAAGAGTACAAGTAGATGAAAAGAGTTTAACTCCTATGAATATTAATTATTGTGAATTCCTGGATATGACCACTAAGCGCCCTACTGCCGAAGACTTCGAGAAATACGAGGCAAAGAAATATTAACAGTTCGTTCCATTGCCGTTTGAGTCAATGGCTGTTGGGCCAAGTTGCAATGCTCTGGCGAAGTGATTGGCGTTTTGAATCGTAGCGGGCAAGCAGCTCAATCGTGCAATAAAGAAAGATTGAGATTCCCGAAAACGGAATGCCTGTCCACCGCCTGAAACCAACCTCGATTGTATCTACTCTCTTTCTTCAGTTTCAGAAGCAACCACAAACGATTTGGGTGTTTCTACAAACGGGATGGGCCTTAGGCAGGCGTCTGGAGCAAATTTGTAGATTACGAAGAGGCTTTGCGCGGTCGGCGGAGGTTACTGTGCTGCTTTGTTTGACAATGAACCATTTAAAAAACGTTATTCATAATGAAACATTAACAATAAAATACAACCTACTTGACACAGAAAACAGTTTCAGATGAACGACATTAAGTTAAAATGGATGACATCATTGTTGGATGATAATTATTACCATAATGATTCCATATACCATGCTGCGCACGAATGATTCTATTGAGTATTTCAAGAGAAATATGATTATAGATAGGATAGCAATTTATGTTCTTCTTAATTTCTGACTAAAGAAAAACTGCCAAATTTTTCTTTGGATATTGTTGCGATCACGGTTGAATGTGTTCGTACGTTCTCGACAATCACATTAAACTGACGTGGAAAAGCATTAGGCTGCAACTCAATCGATTATACGTGTTATGATTATGTTAACGTTCCGTTCCATTTTACTAGAAAGGCCCTTACACATACTCAGGCATCAAGCTTTTACGATTACGCTTACGTTACATGCAGGGTTTCATTGTGGAACCACCGACCGCGCGCCGGTCAGAGGGGAGGGCAGGAGGGCCGGGCGACGCCCCTCCCCAAAATGGCAAAATGGGGCCCCCGTAATCGCAACGTAATAAAACATTTGTATTTTCGTCAAATCATGACCAACATCTATATTTTCCATTCCTTTTAGTGACATATTAGGGATTGGCACGCTTTTGATGCGAAAGTCTTTCATAAATACGTCACTTAGTTAGAATGTCAGTGTTAAAGACTTAAGGTTTAATGGAAAAGAGAGTCCACAGGGTTCAGAAAAAAGTTGTCTCCATTTCTTCGGTGCTGCGCATGTTCAGTGGCTCTGTGCAATGATAATTGTGAGCAGGGAATTGGCCGGTCTCTCCCTGTCGTCATATCTTGTACGGAGCGCGACAGACCGACGATCGCCGGGCGCGGCTGTGCGTTCGCATTGTGCGCCGGCGCGTCGGAGACCCTTTTAGGGCGCCAGCTCACGGTCCCAGCGTAAATATGTGGACCTCGCTCGCGGGGCACGCGCTTCTTTGTCGTAAATCAGACTGCAGCCGTTCTTGTGTTTACGAGTCTTATATGCCAAACAGTTGCATCTCACCGCGCAGCGCTCCGGGCGTGCCCTGACCACAGGCAGAACACGCTCTACCTCTCGCTGCGTGTCTGCGTGTGTATCTATTTATAAATTCTCATCTAGATCATTGCGCCTCTATCTTAGTATCATGTTATTTTCGCGACGCTGAAGCGCCACATTTAGAATGATCGTATTTTTGTGAAGAGAGTTGCGTCGAATCAGCACGCGAGTTGCTGTTCAGTTGAAGATCCTGAAAATTGTTAAGTTGGATTACTTTGATCTATGGTCTGGGAAGTTTGGCATTCGACACGAAATATTTTTCTACCCTATATTCGTTTCTTAATCAGTTTCCTCTAAAATATGGGAATGTCATAGATAAGCTCTATTTCAAAGTTTATATTTTGAAGGTCCACGGCTACATGCCCAAAGATTAGTTCCTACACGTCGACGAAAGACGATGAAGCTTTTTCGCCCTTAACAGTGGTTAAATTTTCTTCTGCAAAATTCCAACCCTCGTGTACTCTTCCTATTTGTACTCCTTACTCGTCTTCCTCCTAACCGACCATCCTTCAATTCGTTTTGCTTTCTCGTTCCTTAAGCCTTTCCCATGTGCTCTCGTAGTGCCAGCCGATCATCGTCTCTCGGCCACGTCCCCGTTTTCCCCGCATTCGCCCTCCCTCGCCCCGTCGCCCGTTTTCCAGCCCTTCCTACCCTTCCTTCTTCCGTTCACCCAAATACGCCCGTTCCCAGCCCTTCCCACCCTTCCTCCTCCCTCGCCTCGTAGCGTTCAAACGCCTTCCCACCCCCCCCCCCGCTCCCTTCCCGATTTCCCCTCTACTACCCTCTCTCTCTCCTCTCCTCCCGTTCCCCGTCCATCCAATCCCTTTCTCCCCCTCGCCCCTGTGGGCCGTTCCCCGCTCATCCCACCCCTTCTTCCCCCTCGCCCGTGGGCCCGTTCCCCCACCCCTTACCCCACCCTTTTCCTCCTCCTGTCTCCGAAGCCTGTTCCCCGCCCTTCCCCAACCTTTCCTGGCTCCCTTTCAACCCTTCGCCTGCCATTGTTTCGCAGTTCCACAAGTCGTGAATTAATAAAAGCTTGTTGTCGGTCTGGGCTTCGGCCGCGAGGAGTGGTGCTGTCTGTGGCGCGCTTCGCAGGGTCCTCGCGTTCATTTAGATGAAATGATAAAAAAACCGGAAATGTTTCATATATTTTCCCTATCTACTATAATCTATTGTATGCAGTATCTATCTAAGCGGAATAGTGATTAGTTAAGACGATACCGGGCTTTAGACGGCAGCAAAAAATTGGAAATTTTCCCGCCGTTAAAAATTTAAAGATGAGGTTAAAAAAAAAAAAACAAAATATTTTTTTTTGCCCGGCTTGTTTTCCCAAAAATTTTTTTTCCCTCCTGTTTGTTG
>BOPP01000014.1:12335848-12352702 GCA_017312745.1 Gryllus bimaculatus | reverse complement strand
CGCATCGCAATGGTGCTACTTCCCCGATTTGCAGTGAAGATTATTTTTATCGCCTGAAACAGCACATCCCTCCTTCACGCCGCCCCCCGTTCCCAGCCTTAGCCCCAACGCCAACCCACGCACGCGCGCCTATTCGCCCACCCGCGGCAACGCCGATCGGAGTCGCCCACTTCCTCTGGACGAGGGGAGGAGAGGAGAGAGAGATAAACAGCGTGCGGACTCGGGCGGGAGCAGGCAAAACTCCAGTAAACCTGTTTGGGGCGACAAGCTTTATAAGTCGGGGCGGGCCGGAGCGGCGCTTGTGGCAGGCAACTGCGTACTGACAGGCGCGCGGCTGTCTCTCTCTTCTTCTTCCCAGCAACCCACTCAACGCACGCCTTCGCTCCGCCCCGTCGTCATTGCTATCTCGCATGTTCCCATCTCTGCCGCTCACGTTGTGTTTAGCTGTGTTGGAGAGCTCGTGGATATATATAGAAGATTCTCCGAGATGTGCACGTCGATATTAAGAAAGAGCGTGAGTTCTATGTGTCTGTCTGTCGGGTCTCTGATATGACTGAAGCTCTCTCTCACTCTCCGCTTCATATTTGCACTCTATAAGTTTTGCAGATTGCATATTGTTTTCATTTTGAGAGGTGTTATATATAGATTATATAGATACTGTGATTTCGTAACGAATATCTTAGCTCTGATCTTCTATTTTATATTCACACTTCATAGATTTCCAGAGAATGGTGCTCTTCTGTTGTTTGAACATATAATGTATAGGCATTATTGTGTCATATGCGCAGATCAGTAGACATGAAAATATGGATGGAGGTCTTCTTGTAGTAGCTCAGCTTGTGATCATGTATGTAATCTTCTTACTATCAATTTTTAGCTGGTTCGCATCTATGTCAGAATATCTCTGCAGCTCGCCAGCTACTCTCTCTCTAATTGATGTTCGTTCTTTTCGTCTTCTTTTCTCTGTGCGTCTGATCGGGCACCGAGCGCTCAGAAGATTGCGGGAATAGAGAGAGATATATATATCATATTATACATAGATGTATTCTACCTTCTGATATATAGAGCCTATGATATAGAGGCACTCTCGGAGCGAAGCATAATAGCTTAGTGCGTATTACTATTTTCTAACATATACACAGGCGAAAGTGATCTGAGTATATACGACAGACGATTATATTATTCGACGAGCTGAGTGATACTAGCTACTTCGCTTGTTGGAATTGTTGATTAGTATCTAATAATCCTAGGATAGTACGCTCCACAAGCTAGTATTACTCTTAGCTTTGGCATCTGAGCGGCCATAGTGTTATATGCTCGCTCTATCATCACCATATAGTTATATAATATATATCTTGGAAAGAGTTACGTTGAGGATATTAGAATATTTGGTTCAGCACAGATGGCATAGAAGTGACACGGAATTCGTCGTGCGCTGTCGTCGGCTGGTTCTCCCTCCGCGCCGCGGCATCGCCCTGGAGCCGGGGGGGGGCGGGCGGGGCGCGCTGCTCGGGGCGTGTCCCCCTGATACGGGACGCGCGATTCTGAGCCCCGACATCCCTCTGGCGCCCGGCCAGCGCTGAACGCACAGGTGCGCCTCCGGCCCTGAGGCCCGCCGCCCTCCCCCACCAAAGCGCTCAATCGCCGCGCCTTCCTGGCCCCGGTCCACCCACCCCCGCCGGCCCCCACGCCGGGCATCCCAGGTCGCGTTTGTCCTGCTCCGGGCGCCGCCTCCAACCAGCGAAGCCAACGGAGCGTGGAGGCGTGATAGACCTCGCCGACAGCCCTCGTGCAGGTGTCGTAGGCGTTTCGCTCCGGGCACTGGCAATGCGCCGCAGAGGCCTTCAAAGGATCTTGCAGTTCGTTATATTGCTTAAGAAACGTGTTTGGCCGATCAAGTTCACGCACTTCAATATGCAGATTACATCGTCATTCCTCCATACTTTAATAAGCAGAATTTCTCAAAATTTTGTGTTCGCTTCCCTACTCTTTATCTACTCAGTTATGCCAAATAAGATGGTGCTCGCTTTTACAAGCCTCGATCTGGTAGATATATTGCGACAATGGAATTTGCCACTGTCAGAGAAACGAGAACGGGAAGCATGGTATTTAGGTATTGTTTGGGTTCTTCTCTGATCAATGAATACACGAACACGAAAAATTAAGTTAAATTGTTTACATCTTGTAATCTTCAAAATGTAATGACAAGGTTGATAGATTGTTTTCTGGTAATACTTTTTCCTCTCTACAACGCTTCAGCAAGGTTAACATAACTATAACCTGAACCAGGTGAACGCTCACCTGTCTTCCCAGAACATATATAAACGTAGGCATGCAGACAAAGCACTGTCCTGTGGTACTATTTGCATTTGTTGCCCGTTACTGCACTAACTCTCTAGTACTATTCAAGGTGAAAATCTTTAAGATCTTTCTTCATTAAGACAAACGGCACGTGTAACTTTGATATACAGTGAGGGTGAAAACGTGAGAATGAACAGAAAAATATTGGATCAGAAAGTCCGAACAATGCGGTCAGAAACTGAAATCGCGCAAAATTGTAATATCTCGCCCCGCGCTTCAGAGCCGTTTCTTTTCATGCGCATCGTTTATTCTGATCTCGGCCGCCAGGGACAACAGTCACGCCACAGTCGAAACTTCGTCTTCCTGACACATAATCTTGAGCTCCGCGTCGCGTGAGTGAGTTTTATTTATTTTCCGAGACGTCCGGACGTGCTTGTGACGCGAACGGAAAGTGCGGGCACGGCGGGGCGCGACGCGTCCAGAGAAATCGAGAACGCCGGGCGGCGGAAGCGGACGACGGACGGGCGGCTGGCGGTCGGAACGGCGGGCGGGCTGACGGACGGACGGACGGGCGGGCGGGCGGGCGGACGGACGGGCGGGCGGACGTGGACGGGGCGGGCGGACGGACGGGCGGGCGGGCGGGCGGGCGGGCGGCGGGCGGGCGGGCCGGACGGACGGGCGGGCGGGACGGACGGGCGGGCGGACGGACGGACGGACGGACGGAACGGACGGACGGACGGACGGACGGACGGACGGACGGACGGAACGGACGGACGGACGGGACGGTACGACGGACGACGGACGGACGGACGAGACGGTCGGACGGACGGACGGACGGACGGACGGGACGGACGGACGGACGGACGGACGACGGCGACGACGGACGGACGGAGGACGGACGGACGGACGGACGGACGGACGGACGGACGGACGGCGGACGGGCGGGCGGCGGCGGGCGGGGAACCGGCAGGACGGGCGGGGCGGAGTGGGCGGGCCCACCTGCACCCGCTGCACCGCCGGAAATGCGGGCGCCCGCCAGCCAGGCGCGACGGCTGCCAAACTGGGGCCGCGCAGGGCGGGGCCACCACCGCCGATGCCGGCGCTCACTCCGCTTGCACTAAATCGGCTTCATTTGTGGCAGTCGAGAGAAATAGGGTTTTTCTTTAGCACCAACTTGATGGCGCCGGCTGTAATCTCTGGGGTCAAGGTTGACGGTTTGATAATTGGAACGCGTATGACGTATGAGAAGAGGACGCGCAGGCGCTTGGAAGTCCGACGTACGATACCGCTAAAAGTTCACGTAAAATGACTAATGATTTTCTACTTTTTATTGAAGTCTATTATTCAAATTTATTTCATTTCACGTTGAGGAATTGAGATTCAAAAGCTTTAATTCTCAAATGAATATAATTCCAATTTTATCTCGTGATGAACTGACGATGTGTTATGTGGCGCACCTAAATGCAATGTTACGACTGTTGGGAAGAGAATCATAAAGATCTTTTGACAATTGAAGGAATTGTTCAAACACTCTACTTCACATATAAGTCAGGCTCGGCAATCCGGATAAAGCTAGTTGCCCCCGCCCCGACGCTCCTTCGGGCACGGGGCAACTTCCCCCTGACTCTGACTCATTTCCACCCTCAAATCCAGAATGCGGCCGACCATGCGCAAGCTGAACTGCGACGAGGCGGTGAATAGTGATAATTTTTGCATTGATTAATTCGCGAACACCATCGGGTGATTTTGTTATTAATAATATTCGCTAAAATGTTGTTAAAATTACTTTTCATCATATGCTCTCCACGATAGTTTTAATGGGTGAATATGTGGATTTCCAGGCTCAGGGCCTAAGAGAATCGGGGCGTTAAGGAATCGGTTTACCACCAGTGCACTCACTATTTCATATGCCAGGGGTTAAATGGAACTTTTGAGTTTTATAACCGGAACGAACTTACAAGTAAGAAATAACTCTTCTGATTCCGCGTCGCCCCGCGCGCCGCGCCGCCCACGCGCAAGCGCCCGTGCAGAGGACGGTGTCGCGGGCGCAGAAGCATGGCGTCACGCTTTAATCACGCCTTCGCTGGCCGGTCGCGCCGGCATTCCGTAACGGTTCGATGGATGAAATGAGACGGTCGAGAACCGCCGGCTTCGCTGCGTAGCTCGTGCCAAAAGCGCCCACGTTGTAACATAGTCAAAGTATATCCTGAATTACTGAAGCTTGGCGCGGGCACACCCCATTACTATACACGGCGGGTGTGGTAGCCGTCTGGTGAGCTCGGCTAGGTTTCGTGTCTTCAGATCTGCTATGTTGATTGGTGGTAGTTGGATAATTCATTATGTGTTGTTGCTGGTGTCGTTGCTCTTGTAGCGCGATATATTTCGGCGTTTCTTCGTAAAACCCAAATTGAAACGATTTGTGTAGAGCGATTCTGTCTGTTAAATAAAATCGATCATCAACTTTAATATATCTTTATAGGTCAAGGCCTGGTAAAAATATCTTCGAAAACATTTATTGTAAGTTGCATTTTCTTATAACTGTGAATGGTGCAGAACGTTAGAATTCAGTCCTGTTTGTGTAAATATGCATTTGCATGTCAGGACCGGTGATTTAAAGGCCACCAGACTTCAAGACAGGTTTTTGATGCTTTGCGATTTTCTCTACTACTGAAGGAAGTCATGCTAATGGTACGGCTACAGTTAACTACTCTCCAGCCTCCGGAATCCTTTACTTGTAAATTACCTTGATTCCATGGACACGACGGGAGTACTCCATCTGAGTCGCGTTGCTCCGCGTACCCATGTAGACGGTTTTGCGCTTTGTAAATGCCTTATACACTTGGCGCATACGATGGAACGTGGCTTGAAATGCCCACTTGGGCTCATTGTGTTTTTGAAGGCACAGGCTATTGCGGCTGCGCAATCGACTGTTGGCCAGGCAAGGAGTATGGACTCAACTTCAGACCGGTTGAGGAAACGTGTCTGAGTTTAGTGGGTACAATTGCGCAAGAAATGATGGAACTTTGCCAAGACTTCTCCGAAAAATAATTAGGAAAGTTGTTTTATTTACACCTACGTGATGTGACGTGATTTAATTTCCCTCTTTACCGTGAGCGCGTGTTGCAATGTGATCAAGTGTGCGAGAAAATTATCGTTTTCGTTAAATACAGTTCTTGACTACCTCTTCACTTAGTCAAATCTAAGTGATACAACTGTAAATGTAATAATATCAATTCTATGCATTGCACATTATTGTATTTCATATTTGCAACTATTTGTAAATCGAATAATTTTAGCCACATTTCATGGACAGCGAAACAATATGCAATGAGTTAGCAGTTTGCGCAAAAAATTATCTCAGCAAAAAAAATTGCAGACTATGATGGCCGTTATTCAACCATCACCGAGCCCGCAGATCTCTGATCGGTTCCCGATCATTGACTTCCAGAAGGTACGATGGATATAAGTACTTCAATATTTAAACGGAGCGGCACATAATGCTATAAAATTCAGAATCTATAACACAGTGTTTTACCAAAGCAGTCACTTTTCAAAGTCGAGATCGGTTGTTCAGATACACAATCTAATCTCCGTCGTCGTCGTCATGGGTGGTTTCTTCTTGCACGACCACCTGATTTCATCTACGTTGCATTTTCGTTACCTTGTGTTCTGGCATGCATGTTCTGTAAAGTGATTAAATAATGCTAACTCCCTTCTATCACGTTACCATTTTGTTCGGTTCTGTGATGAAATAAAGTGGATTGGAATCTTTTCCGTGATATTACTGTTCGTTTTTAACTTAGAGATATGTTTTTATTTTATTCCAAATCGAGGCAACGACAATTTGCTATCAGAAGGTGAACGATTTACCGAGTTATATTTTGTATTTAAATAGAATTGAGATGATTTATGAATTGCACGAATGATATAATTCATAATATTACAATACAGCCTACAAGCGTCTTCCAAACTCATTGGAATACACTAAATATTATGGTTTTTAATAAAGTCTATAAACTACTACTTATAAAGTCTCCCAACTTTATTGGTTATAAATCTATTAAACTATTTCTCATACGTATTTTTAAACAATTGTTGCATCTAGCTCTAAATTATATTACTTTCATTATTTGCAAATTATTCAATTTCACAGTGAATTTGCCTATTCTGAAGCGAGCGATATTATTCCTACTTGCTGAACGAAAATCCGCTAGGAAAACCCTGAAGCCATTCGTGTAGCCGCACGTGATCTGATCGCATTCGAACATGCCTCAGAGGCTTAATAAAACTTGCCCTTTCCCCGCTTTCTGTTGCTGCTCTTGTTGTTAGTTCATGAGGAAATGCCTCTCCCGCTGGGCCGCTTTCCGAGTAGATATTATTTTCAATCTCAGAGACTGGACATGTTTATGCAGACATATTTCGTGGTAATGTTTGCTCATTTACAATTCATATCACGGTCAGAGGAATCTTGTAATGTTCTTATTTCTCCCAGACATTTTTTCGCTGCCAAAATTCTTCAGCGTTACCACCCTGTTTACGAGAGGGAGCTGCAGGCTTTTGTAATTACAGCGGATCTCTCGCCCGCAGTGCGGTCTGAAAATTCTAGAGAAGTATCTCGCCTTGATGCCTCGCTAAAACTAAAACTAACCCTTCTGGAGTTCGCAAATTCATGCAATACAATGCAATAAATTGTACTGTTCCGTCAGAAATTTTAAAAAACTAATTTTTCGGTCAGGAATATGATTCAGAGGAGTCATATTCCTTCCATATTGCAAATATTACCATTAATTCACAGCTAATATATAAAAATTGCAATCTTGAGAGTAAAATTGTGTGAAAATAATTTCACAAACCAAGAAAATGTGATTTGAAAATTTTGCTTGTATACATGACGTCATTTTCAGAAGAAACAGAACATTTTATTGATCGTAACTTTATATTTGAACAAGTTATTTGTACATTTTGTTCTTCTGATGAAAATTATCAACAATTCAAATGCCCACCCTGTGGTCGCAGGACATTGAAAGTGTTTGAAAAAAGTAAAAAAAAAATATTGTATTGTTATTTTACTTTCATATAATTCACTATGATGAGTCCTTAATGAGCCTGCAATTCATCAATGTGGATTAACTCAGATTAATTCCGATTAACAATGATTAAAGTCCTCTAGTATCTCGTATATTTCAGAATCGGTTAATTGTTCCATGCATCATATTAGGGATCAATAGTGAATAAACGAGATACTGAGTTGCGACGAATGGCGATTTAACGTGAACGTGATTGAATGCGATTCATTATGGTTAATACACATCAGAAATCGATTCATAATCGTCCAAACCAAGATCATGGGAAAAATAAGAATGAACAGTGAAACATCATCTGCATGACGTTGTTAGAGATGGGTGCAAGATGGGTTGAGGTATAAACATGGGGTGTGAGGTAAATAAATTAATATTGCGTATCCATCAGCAGATTTGCAGTTTTTTCTATTTTATTGATTACTTTTTATTTCACTTTTCATTAACTTATGATATTGTTCCATCATATATGTATTTTTATTTTAAATAAAATGTAAATTATTTTGCTCGATATTTGAACCATATATGACATCAACAGATCATTAAATGTTGTAAATCATCGATACTGCTTGTTTTAATATAAATCCATTCGCTGTTTTTATTTTCTCATTACTGTATATAAAAAATGCTACCAAACAAGATGTAAATTGTATTTTGATCTAATGTAAATAATATTTTTCCATTCAGAAGTCTTGAATATATTTTTACTAAGTCGTTTAAAGATTAAGAAACGATCCTGAAATTAATTCCCTAGCTCTTTGGTTCTCTATTCAGTACAATCTAGCATGAATAATTTACATCGTCAGCTTTCATCAATCACGCCAACGTAGTTCAGTCTTGTAACTCGTTTCTTCCTACACAGAGTATAGCTGTGAAATCTTGCATTTATTAACTTCAATGTTTTCACAGAACTTGCAAAGAAATGTTTCTGTTGAGGATCTCTTTTAAAGTAAAGAATGCGTCTAAAAAACGCTGAAATTGTGACAAATTTTAATATTGATGTTTCAATTTCCTTTTTACGATTTTGATATGAGGAACTAACAATATTTGCAATAAAAGTGGATTCCTAGAAAAATGAAGAAGCGTTGATGTACGATCATTTTCGTAAAGAAAACTGGAAGACTTCTCCTGCAGATAACTCCAAAGAGGAACTTTAGTGTTCAATTATGAACTGATCAGATCGGTTCCCCAAACATCAGTTCGAAACATCAAAGCAATAACAAACTATTTCGCCGCTTAATAGACATTGAAAACGTTATTGAAAGAAAAGAACTTTCAATTGACAGAACATATAATATTTTGCGTGAAATAACATTTAACCATGCCCATTCAAACGTGTACCCCAGTCGAGCACAAAACTACTCTCTCCTGCGCGTATAGTAGCGGGCCGTCGTGCAGGGCAGTGCCCCCTCGGCTCGGCTCGGCTTCGCACTGTAAACATGTTCCTGGGCTGACATGTGACTGCAGGGGGAGGAGGTGCGTGGAGGGGAGTTGATTGAGCCGTGCCAGCACACGCCGGATGCGCGGGCGGCAGTGCGCTTTCCGTCGCGGAAAAGAAGAACTACTTCGTGGGAACGGAAGGGCTTCACACGGCCAGCCAGGCACGCTCGCAGGGCGGGTTCGGGCGATATTGCGCCGCCGCGCTGTGCCGCGCCGCGCCGCCAACGCGCTCCCGCGGCGGTTGGGGCATCCACGAATCGTTCCGAAAACAAAGGACGGCCGCAAAGCTTATTTGGGGCCGGTGGGCGAGAGGGAGGGCGCAGTGGAAGTAGACGCAACTGGCGGGAGCGCCCCCGAAAGCGGAAGTTATGGGCTGGAACGTGAACGAGAAAATACGTTGGCGAAGAAAGATCGAACCCCCAGTATAAGAATTCCCCGGAAAATATTTTACAATGTTTCTGAACGTTGACAGCTGGTATTGTAAAGAATTTTCTGATGCGGCTAGACAGAAACAATCTTCGAAAAAGCATTTCAAGTGCTATTGAAGAGATTTCGAAGAATTATTATCGAGATTACAGATGGTAAACCAGAACGTAATTAGAATTGAATTACTTGCTTCAATGAGTAGTTGTGAAACGAACACCTGTTTCTGGTTTTTGTGCCTTTGAAATGCTAGTGAAACCTCACTACGCCATCAAGTTGAAGAGTACTAGAAGACGTTGGCGGAGTCTCTTGTAATGAAGGCTGGCTGTTGTATTTATTTCCCGTTCCACTTAGCACTATTGCAAAAAGGAACACTACTGGAGCTGATTGCAAAAACTGGATTTTCGCGTTGCAACACGTTTTACTCCTTATACGTTTTTCACGAACTTGTGAAGTCCGATCAACTGTATCGCATTCAATAAAAACAGAATTACAAAATCAAAATAGTAATAATAATGATTATTATTATTATTATTATTATTATTATTATTATTATTATTATTATTATTATTATTATTATATTGTATATATTGTTCCGTGCTATTTGAATTTTATTTCTTCCGCTTCTTCATTCCGCATTTCTTCCTTGATGCATTGATTGAAATGCTATTCTTAGAATTATCTGCGATATTTTTTCTCTGAGTTTGCTTTTAATGTAGTGAAATCTGATGTATAACAAGTAACTTCAATCATTGAAGTGATTCTCTCATTGAGGCAAAATTCTCCTCACAAAAGAGAAAGAGAAATAAACATTTTGGTTTATTTGCAATTTAATACAAAATATTTATTTATTGACATATTAGTTTGACTAATATTATGATTATGAAAATTTGGACAAGCTTATTTTGGCAGAAAAGTGTACTCGCAGATGCAGTAATGTTATTTTTTATTTTGTTTCAGGTACGTTATCCCTGGATTCTGTGTCGGCATAGGATTGTCAAGGATTAATGTGAGTATCACGAGTTGCACTGTTTCGCAAAATCGTAGTTACTGAGAGTGCATTAAAGATGAAATCGATAAATATAATATGAAATTAATGAGTATTTGGTTATCGAATGTTGTATTATTAGTAGATAGGTGTCATGTCACTGTAGTAACTGTCTTCACCGCTAAAACCTTTTATACGTTCAAATAGTCTTGACGCGGACGAAAGTCTAAAATCGCAACATACATATTTTGGCATCGCGTCCTGGAGGTACAGTTGTTAGGAGCAAAAACCAAAGGTCTTCCGTACCTTTTGAAAGAGAAGCAGTGTCTTTCGTTATACGATACCGTATAGAAAGATACGGCATATTGACTCACGTTTCTCCCTTGGAGGGCGACGTCGCAACCGCATTGCCTCGCCCAGCAGCCGCGTCGCCCCGGGCGCCGTGGCGGTCCGCGCCTCCGGCTCCGGGGCTTCTTTAATCAGTTCCTTCCGGTGCGAAGCCTGTGGCGTGCGCGCCGCCGGATTGCTCATTAAATGATAAGCTTCGTCGCCGCCCCGCTCTGCCCCTCGGCCGCCCGCGGCCTGTCGCCACTTAATGCCTGACCGTGGGCGCCGCCCGCCCAAGCCCGCCCGCCCAAGCCCGCCCTCTGTTTTAATGGCGGATTTATTTTACGTCTCTCCTGAGTTTCCGTCGCACTTTGGCGCGCTGCGGGGACCGCGGGCCGGCTCGCGCTTGCCTTCCGGGGCTCGGAGGGCGGCCGACGCCCACCGCGGCCGCCGCCCGCCGCCGCCGTCGTCGTGTCTGGCGCGAGACAGGGAAGAGGCGAGTCGGGAAATGCAATTTTCTTAATTTTTGCTGAAAAGCGCTTTGGAAAGTGTCTATTATCCGAGAGTGGCGGCGAGAGGACGAGACTTAAAATAATTTTCTCTCTGAATCTCCGATTAAGTTCTTCGTACTGGCGAGCGGCGGTGGCGGTGTGACGGCACGCAGGCCGCGACGAGAATCAAAGCTGGGATGTAAAATGTCCTCCAGGGATGCGCTTTGGCTTTTGCGGTGCAGAAAGAGTTACGCAGATGGTGGGAAAAAAACTCTTAAGAAGAGTGTTTTTCTGTGAAGCTAAGGATTTGACACCTTCTAGGAAAAGCGAGCGCTCGTTGTACCTAGATAAATGGTAAAAATATGGTAATAAATATGATTTGACCATGCCATAGTAAAAAGCTAAAATTGTCAACTTTTTACACATTTAAATTTTTATGAAAGCAAGTCAACCACCGTGTCTTTTTATGCAAAATATTTGAGTTTTTGTTCAAGTACAAGAGCCAATCAATAATAGCAACACTTTTCGTATTTTTTATTTTCTAGTGGCGCATATTCTTAACTTGAACATAAAGCGCTATTTTTTTCCACGCCAGTCGTTAATGTATTCTTTGAACTTCTTGTGTACAGTTGAATTTTAACAGTGAAGAAAAGCTAAAAGGCATTGCTATGTAAATTCTTTGAAGTACTTATTTCAGTTTTTTTTTCATCTCCTTTGGCTTTGTAGATGTAAACACGGTTTGTTAAGGTTTGTTTGTTGCACAATGGTCGTTTGGCGAACATTCCTCGTGACACGAAAAGTGAAGATATTTTCAATGGAGGCGGGGGGGGGAGTGACGCTTGTCCACAGCATCGTCGACACGCTTGTGATGTAAGCATCGTGAGAAGCGTGGGTTCGGCAGGTCGCCGATCAAAGGGCTCCCAGTGCTTTGTTTAGTGACCGACGGCGGTTCGCGACACGAAACAGGTTGACGTGGCAACGAAGCATCGTCAAACGTGCGGCTTCTAGCTATTAAAGAGCCGAACAAAGGGGCGGTGCCGTCTTAGGCGTGCTAATAGCCGCAGATGTGTTGTGTGTTTGGTCTCGGAACAAATGCTTCGGTAAAGTTTTGAAGATGCGCTTCGGGATTGAACTCCGTAGTTTCAAGAGACTTATTTTATGAGTACCCATGCGCAAAGAAGACTGAACAGAAAATCCGGATAGAACGAGTTGAATGAATATAACCTTGTGATGAAAGTCATCTTCTCAGTAACGATTCATTGCAATTCATGCACGGGTTTAAAAAGCTTTTATGTCGCTGTTTAATCCATCTGCTGGCGGGAGTTAAGACTTTTATCTCAAATCTTCAAAGATTAGTTAATTTTTTTTTTAAAGGAATGTTCGATTGTTTTTGAAATAACACGAGCACAGAGTTACAACTCAATAGTTATTACTGGTTTTAACTTTCACTTCAGCGTAAATGTAACATACTCGCCTGTAAACTTTATTTGCATTCATGCTTGTTTTGCAAAAGACTACGAGTTTTATAAATGCATTAGTGTAAAGTAACTTAAGTGAGTTAAATGTGATAAATTTTTAAGTCAACTAGTAATATGTTACAATTTTAAAGCACGCCAAGTACAACTTTTCAGATCATCTCAATGTTATATAAAAATGGGCATTAGCTATTTAAAGCAACAATTTGAAACTTGTGCGAACAATAATGAAATGACCATGCAAGGAATATCAGTTAATCATCAGTCTATCGGAGTTTCCAAACACCGAACTTGTTAATTTTTACATTCTGCTCAAGGCGAGAACGAGTAGCCGCTTTTTATGAAGAGGTGTGAGGGAGGTTATGTTCTTCCTTGTTGGGAGAAAGCCCGTGCGTGGCTTTCACATCCTGCACGCGGGCGTCGCGGGTGTGCGGAGGCGGGGGCGCGGTCGGCGGGCGGAGCGATGCGGGGAACGGAGGCGCGGGCGCGGGCGGGGGCGCGCCGGGGGGGGGGGGGGAGCGCGGGCGTGGGCGCGGGCGTGGGGCGTGGCGTGGGCGCGGATGGTGGGCGCGGGGCGGAGGCGCGGGCGTGGCGGGGCGACTGGCCGCGTGACCGGCACCTCCTCAGGCGGATTGATCGCCTCGCGCTCTGCGCCGCGCCTCATTAGCATAGCCCCGCGCAACCCGCCCCGGGACGCGTAATCCGCGGCGGCTTTCAAATTACGAACGCTGCGCCGCCCCCGCCCCCGCCGCCCCCGCCGCCCGCGAGGAATGCCGACGAATCGCTCTCGCCGAGCAAGTTTTCGTGTGTTTGCGGCCCTGACGCACCTCCCGCTGTCGCCTTGCACGAGCGCGGCGTATTTGGTACGCTCTCTTCTTGGTTTGGTGTTTGGTTGTTAGTGATTCCGGGCGCGTCAATTTCTAAGGTCATTAGTGCATGTTTTACTCCTCGGGAGGTGCCGGTGATATTCCCCCGCTGGATGACGAGATCCGGCGCCGATCTTCCGACGGCTAGCGGTGTTTCCCAATCCAGGTATCTCCCACCAGCGAGGCACCGCCCCAGCCGGGACAAGCTGTAAGCTCCCGATCGCTCTCCCGGCAAGTGTGGTAGCATATACGTGTAATGGTGTGGAAGTAAGGGATGAGCATACGACAAGAAAGAGGAAGGAAAGATCGCGCGTGGTCTGTGGCCCGTTTGTCAGGGTACTGCACCGGCATTCCCCTGGTGTTGAAAAACCACGGAAAACTACAGATCAGAGTAGCCGGCCGCTAGAATTCTCCTCCAGACCGCGAGCGAAGACCACCTAGCTGACAAGTTAATGACGAAAATCTTGAATCCGTCGCGACTCGAATCTAGGACCTTCCGGTCAGAGGCACTGCAGTATCATCACTTGATGCCCTGAGCCACCTCTCCGGATCAGTTTCTTCTTAAATGAATTCGTATGTGTGGGACTCACTATTACTAAAAATTTCATGACCAGGTTTTAATTTCCTTACTGCAAGCAGAGAATAATTCGAGATTAGCGATTCTCAGTCCTGTAAAACTTTTTGTTTCTGTACTGTGTGTACATTATGACTCTCTCCGATTGATAGTTGGGTAAAGTGTGATCTATTATCTGTGGTAATACGTTTTAATGTGTCGCATGTGTTGTGTGATTAAACAGCTGTGTGCAGATCACTGAAGAAACATGGCGTGCAATTTCTGTTCGTGATATAAAAATACCATTGCTTACATCGTACTGCTGTGAATTGAAATGAATAAATATGAGCCGAAGTTCGAGCTTTTCGATGTCGAGATTGGGTGATGTGAGACTGTACTACTTTTTACAGTCCCTTCGTCGTCATGATATAATAACGAAAAATGCGAATCATTTTCTCTCCCCTGCATCAGAAAACTATAGTGATAAAATTAAACAGCAAGTTTCAAGCTGAGAATTCCATGAGAGAATCAATACATAATACAAAGCTTATTAGTAACACGGAATCTTGTATGTAAGACTGCCAGTGAATGAAGCATATTTAATTATTTGAATTTCTTAAAATTGCATTTCTGGCTTAAATTTAATTTTTTTGTTGATGGTTGAATTTTGAGATATAAATGAAATATTGATTTTCCGAATGTTATTTCCATCGCCTAAGAATTTAGAATATATTTATTGAAAGGGGTATGCATTTTATTCGTGAACACTTACTTTCATGAGTGCTGCATATTCATTGTAATTCAACTGTGTTGTAACATATGGGTTCCTATTGTACTTTTATACTTCTTCGAGCTTCTATTGAACACACATGAATTTCTTTCATGTTTAAAACATGTCGGGCTTGCAGGAGTACTCTGATCCAGTGATATTTATCCAATAGTGTTCAATAGAGCATTGACACTATCTCTATTCCTCTTACGGACAAAGAAAATTTGTTCAATCTCTCACTCGCCGTGCTTTTTTTATGTAAAAAAACTCATTGAATTGGTGACCCCTCCTTTTGCCCCCCACCCAACTCGGAAACTCTCCATAATGCTTTGCGTTCAGTGGAGAGCCGCGATAAATCTTGATTGCTAGGTAAAGCGCGAAAGAAGTAGGGGGAGGATCAAGATGGTGTGTTGGCGCGCAACAGTGCGTGAGGTCTAAATCGCGATGCGAGATCAAATATCGGGTGTGCTTTGTGGGCGGGGGCCGCCATTCGCACGCCGATGAGCGCTCGCGCTAGCCAGTGGCGCATACCTCGTTCCTCTGCACCCCCCCCTCCGCCCCACTCCAGCCCCTAGCGTCGCCCTTGCCCATGAGCCCACCGCGGAGCTTCCCCTCTTCCCACGTACACATTCCTCTCTGTTGTTTCAACTGGATACGTAGTCTTGTTTTTTGTATGGTTGCTTTTTCCTTCCAACAATGCACTATGTTGTGCATCATTTTCTTCAGCACATTATTCGTTTACTTTATCTTTATTTCATTTCCCTGTATATTTACACTTCTCTTCGTCGAACTTAGTTCCATTTTTCCCATTTTGTAACAACTTCATTTTTTTTCTTTCATTGATGTTCTTTTCTACTTTCTTTCGCCATAAGCCTAGTCATTTGCCATTCGTAGTTGCTTTTACTTGTTCATTGGCTCGTAATTCAACCGACATTTATTTATGTAAAATTTTGTGCAAATTTACTGCGTTGTTAAGACGAGTAACGTCATTAATACCACGCTCCCTGATACAGTTTTCTTGTGCTTTCTCTCTCCACTTTCGTGTTTCCTTGCTTTTTGGTATCTCTGCGCCTTCGAGACGCCCGTCTCCTCTAACCGCCCTCCCCCTCCCCCGCCCCGCCCCCGCGCTACCAGCTGCCCGCCCGGGGTGCCGTTCGGCCGCCGCGGCCGCGGCCAAAGGGAGAATTTTATAAGCCCCTCCGAATTGGGTTTATCCGCGGAGGCTAAAATTCTGTATCGGAACCGCTCGCTTTTTTTCCCACAAAAAGGGGACGGGGCCGCGCTATTGACCTGTTAATCTGCAATCAGCAATTACCAGCGACGGCCGCAGCTTCCACTCAATATTCATGCGCGGCTAATGGGGGTGGTACGGCGGGGGGCGGAGGCGAGGCCGGGGCCGGGGCGGGGCCGAAGGTGCGCGGGGGCGGGGCGGCGGCGGGGCAGGGGGAGGGGGCGGGGAGGGGCGGGTGCGGGCGGGGCGGCGGCGGGACGAACACGGGGCGGGCCCGTGTCGGAGAGCGAAAGCACAGATTTTTCTAGCGGGGCAGGCGGGTGAGAGTGGTTTGCGGTGGGAGGTGGGCGGACGCCCAAACAGCCTGCTGCTCCCGGTGTTGCACTAATTGTCCACTAAAGGGCAATCTTTGAAATGGCGCCACGAGGAAGCAGAGGATCTTGAAGGAAAATTAAACGGGGCGTTGGTGGACAGGGAAATACGGCGTTGGGTAGACTGCAAGTCGATTACTGGAGTAAATTAATTTTGTTTAGATTTATTGGGATCTCTGTTTCTCAAAACTGAAACTACTGGTAATTAAATTTGGCATAAAGCTTCAATCATTATTATAGACAAATACATCGTTTACATTTCCATTACAAACCCATATTATCATATTTAGTAAAGAGGAACTGCTAACAATTCCGCATGATTGAATTAATTTTCTAAAATAATTTGAGTTATAATTTTGTTTTATCCATCTACCTTAGATGAAAAGGGTGATATTGACATTAGGTATATTTTGTCGTTTTTCCCCTCACTGAGGCATGCTAAATATTTACGTAAAAGTTCATAAAACAGTGACAGTGAGATGTTCATCGTTGTGTACATCATATATTTTTTCGAAATCTTTAATTTCATTTTAACTTTAAA
>BOPP01000014.1:12297117-12329186 GCA_017312745.1 Gryllus bimaculatus | reverse complement strand
CCCAGCCGACGGACAGAAAATAACGTTGGCGGCGCGCTCCCTCCCTCGACGCAGTTTGTTCCAAGACTCGACCAACGCCCTCTCCCGCCTTCTCCCCGACAGCCCGACACCCTTTCCATGTTCCTTTGCGCCACTGTTCTACTAAGTCTCCTCCTGCCTTCAGAATCTTACGGCTATTTTTAAACCAAAGACGCTGGTATATCGTTTTCACGAAATGACCACAAAATCAATCCTTCACACATTGTAAGTTGTGAAACCGTTTACCACAAACGCGCCATTGCCGCTAACTTTGCGGACCTAGGAATCGATTCCCGTCTGTGCCAGATTTTCGATACGTACCTTCAGAGCTAGGTCTAAATCAGCCGCTGTCAGCGGGAGAATTCTAGCACCCAGCATCTCTGATCGGTAGTTTTCTATGGTTTCTCCGATCAATACCAGGCGAATGCCGGAGCAGTACCTCACCACGTACCGCGCGCAATCTTTCCTTCCTCTTGTTTGTCCTATCCTCTCCCCTTATTCGCCAGTTTTACACTTACATGCGCTGCTCTACCGCATTTGTCAGAAGAGCAGTTGGAGTTAGACCCGGCTGGGATGCCCCCGTGGGAGGAGAAACCCGACGAGAGAAATACCCTACAAGCCGACGTGTTTGTCAGCGCCAGAGCTCACCATCCGTTGGGGAACACCGCCACCTTCCGGTATAAAACATTCACTACCCTAACGGAAACCAACCAGTCATTGAATCAATAAGTTGCGAAAGCGTGAATTTTAATAATCGTCACTACTCCTCATTATTGCATGCGTGAGACGTCCATTTACTTTCTCACACTAATCCTACGTGCACCTTTCGTCTCAGCTGTCGATCCATCCCCTTGCCCCTCCCTCCCCTAACGTCTTGTCTCTCATCATCTGCCTCAGGCAGGATGTTCCCGTCGTGTCCGCCCGGATCGAACGCAGCCTTGCGTGAATTTTTTGCGCGCCGCGGCGGAAAAGTTGAGCTCTCGTCCGCGCGGCGGCGCCACCAGCGTCTGGACCGCGTCCGCTGGTGCGGCAGCCGCATCTCCTTTTCTCATTACCGCGCTTCGGGGGTCTTGCGCACTTGACGCGCCCCGCAATGTTCCGGCGGACCTCGCCGCACTCCAACAACAAGCGGTGGGGGCTGCGGGCCCCTCGACGGAGGAGGACTCGTGGTGGGGAGACGGGAGAGTTCGGGAAGGGGGGGGGAGCGGAAGCCCGAGAAATGGTCAAGAGGGTTGGGATGAGTGTTGGGCACTGCTGTCGAAAAGTTTGGCAGTGCTTGGGCACAGTAGAGAGGTATTTACTATCTTGTGCAAAATTAGATGCAACGCAAATGTCAGTACTTCGTATCATGTAATAATATCTCGTAATAAAGAGTAATTTGTTTATAATAAATCAAAGGAAATGAATAACCGATATCGGTGGTTTGGTCTAACAAAACGTTAAGGGAAAAGGAAAGAATTAAATATACACTTTAAACATGAATTAGAAAAAGGCCACAAACAAGAATTGTTTTAAATTCATTTATTTTCATTATTCATACTACATGTATTATTGTGTTGGTTACATTGGGATATATAGGCACATTATTCATTTAGAATGTAGGCTTTATTTCAATAAAACATTTGAATGAAATTATTTATACAGTTTTTAAAACTATTAGTAACAATTAAATCAGTTAATAAAACTGAAATTTTTATGATGATGCCGTCTCACACAACTATTAAAAATCGTACAAATAATTTTGACGATTGTTAAAGGAAATTCACTACGATAAATACAAAAACAAGTGGTTCTGAAGGAAGCTGAATTCGAAAGATGAAAAAAAAAAACAAGTGACTAAAAACTCTGTGGAAAAGAAATTTACATTTTTTTATGAAGCAAACGCTGCTCACAGTATGCAGTGAAATAATTTCACAGAAGGCGTTGAGGCAAAACACTGAGTGTCTGGAGGTGGACTCCCGCAACCGAGACGGTCACATGTTCGGGAGCAGGCGTAGCAGGAGGCAACAGGATGGGTTTGGGAACCCATCGAGAGGCCGGCGATCCGAAGCCCAAACACGACGACTGCCTCCGTATTACGGTGTTCGCTAGCTTCCCCGCCCCCGCCTCACCCCGCCGCACCCGGCCATGCCCTGCGGTCGTGGGCGGGGGCTGAGCCCCCAGGGACGCTGGGATGTGGGTCGGTGATGCGCCCATCGACTCGGGGCGATCGAAGCTCGCGCCCCGGAGGATTCGGAGGACCGGCGGAGCGGCGCCACGTGGCGATCCGTATGTGCCGCCGGGCAGGCGCTGGAGTCATCAAAATAAAAGGAAAGAAACGTGCGGATGTTAGGCTGTTGGCACCATTTACCTCGTTTCGAATTACTAAAATGGATTTCCAGTGAAAACGAAATGAAATTCGAATTGCGGAATTGTGAAAAATTTTCAACATTATGGGGGTTAAAATATTGAATGTTTATGAAATTACTCTCAAATGCTTTGGTTCAAACAATATTCGACGACTCAGTCCGGAAAATGTTAAGAAGTTTTAGTTTAATCGCAAGTTACATATTATTATTTATAAATAAAACAAAAAGGGGATAAATAAGCCGCCTCTGATGTTTTCTTTTCTTGAATGGGTGTCTTCTGAGTGTCACTTGAAGTTGCATAAGAATAAAATTCTACTTTGGCATTATATCTTGCTTCAATATTAAGTCACTTTATAACGTTTCAGGAAAAGTGTGCGTAGAAAATGTTTATGAAAATAATTTTAATTTATGTGAAAGGGCGACAAGAAATAAGCAAGTAGATTTTTTGCAGAGATATTTTGATGTCTTAGCAGCTTAAAATTGAATACACATTTGATCTACCCAACACGAGACATGATTTATAGGAACTGTAAATCCGAATTGCTTAAAAAACAAGTGTAGCACATGTTTCTTTGCACACTTAACCGATATATAAGGAAATAAAAAAATGTAACCAGGCTTAAAGTACATGCAAGAGTACTGAATATTTGACTGTCAGAACATCTCCAAATGCAAACTACATACATTTGACACAAACATACTCGAAAGCAGTTGATACAGTAAAATACGTTGAAAGATGAACACGCTCTTTGCGGTATCTTCAATCTCCAATCGCGTCGTAACATCGTGCCACGACACATGTACCAACATTCGCAACATCTCAGAATTCTCAGAACGTCGGTCGCTCGGCCGCATCGACAAGCCCGAGGCTCGCGGCGGCCGGCTGTGCGCGATCGCCTGAGGGGGGAGGAGGGGGGGCGACGCGGGGACGGATGCGCGACGGCCAATTTCCTACGCGCGCTGTTTGCCGGCCGCCAGATGTCGCCGTCCGCGCGCCCGCCCACTCGCCATATAAATAGAAAGTTTCCAGGGAATTACTCGATAAAAATCGCGCTTCTTCCTCCGGCTGGAATCGTTAAGCTCCGTCGCCGGGTATTTGCTCGGGCGGCGGTCCACGGGCTGAGTCAATACCCGCGGTTCGGAACGCCCGCTGCTTCCGCGTTGTGCGCTTTTCGCTTTGCCCTCGCGTGTGCGTGTTCCTATCCTCCGTTCTTCTCTTCACTGCCTGCCCTCGGTTTGTTCTTTCTCTGCGCTGCTTTGTCCCCTTCCTATATAGTTTTGTGTCGTCTTCCCCGTCACATTGTTTTGACTTCAGGCTTTTCTCTTGCCTTATTTTGCGCATTTATCATCTCATTACCGCTCACAAATGTTTTGTTGTTTGTTTTTTTTCATTTTATTTCCTCAACCCATTATTTTTCACCCCAAACTCTCCTGTTCTCCTATTTGCTCCTGTATCTTCTTGTTCGATTCTTGTAACTATTTCTCTTCGCCTTACTTCTCATTTCTTCTATTAAGGTGTCCTTCACTTTAATGTTTAAAGACTTTATATTGCAATAATTCTTATAGTTTTAATAATTTCGTTGCATCTGACTTATCGCCGTCTTCTTGTCCTCTCGTGGCTTCTACCCTTCTTCTCATATCTGCTTCAACCATATTTCCTACTTTCATTACGATTTTCCTTTGCTTTTCTATTTCGCAACTCTGGTCGCACTTCGTTTAACTAATAATTTTCGTATCATACTTTTCTAATCATAACCTCAAGCTTTCTCGCTCCACTTCGTTGCAGTTCTGATCGACTCAGTCCACGCTTTACATTTCGAGCAAACAGGCGAACGACCGGATGGAGGGACTACAAGCTCTTTTTTTTCTAACTGGGAGGCGACGAGGAGGGACTGTTTGGACCCACGAACGGAGCTGTATGTAAAAACTGCGTGCGCCAGTGTCCGCGGCAAAAGTGCTGAGCTTGAAGAGTAATGTCCGGCCGTTCCGTTCACCAATGGCGGCGTCATGCGTTTTGTCGCGCGTCAAGTGGAGGTCCGCTTGGTCAAGCTGGAAAGCGGAAACGCCGATGGAGTGGAACGTCCTGATTCCGCACTGTCGTTGGCGAGAGCGAATAAATGACAAATGGCAAAAGAACAAACGCCTTTTTGATTTTGCCACTTGTGCAGAATGGTTAACTAAGAATAATGTTCCATTAATACATTTATATAAGACTGAACAGAAGATATTGTTAGGACCATGATTAGTGATCGGAAAAGTTAAACAAATGCTTATTAACTCGAGAAAATTTACATACATAAACCACTAGCATAATGGGAAAATATCACCTTCACACGACTTAGAACAAAAATAAGAAACAGATGGGATTTTTTAACGTTCTTAAATAAACAAAATATACTAATTAGCATGTTTTTATTTATCCTACAGTCCTGAGTGTAATACATTGAACATTTTTGCATTTTTATTTATTTCTGTTTTGAAACACGACAGGAAAACCTACATCACCTACCCAAACCTACACATATTGACGAGTACTAGAGTTTTTAAACACATTTTGTACTGTACATAATATATTTAATAAAATACACTCTGCTTTTGTAAGTTCGAATAATCAAAAACTTCCACTTGCTTTCTTGGGGGAAAAGGAATGAGGAAAGCAGAAACCTTGTCAGAACACCATGCTCCAGATTGTTTTCTGCAATGCCTCGCCTCCCATTTCTGCGCCGCTGCATATTTTTAGCAAATCCTCTGCGGAACGTTCATGCAATCAATTGGCAAAGCAGCACGTAGCCTCTCAGCTCGGGTTCTTTGCCAATAGCAGCAGCAGCAGACGTGCAGCTTGTCGTTCAGTCGTTCAGTAAGCTTCACTGCGCGGCTTGCGAGATTCGGGGATAAAAGGAAGGCTTTCGTCGGGTTACGCCCGGGACGAGGGTTTTCTCTTGGAACCTCGGCTTTGCATTGTCTCCCAACGTCGTCGTTAAAAATGCGCAGAGAGGTTTTCGGCATCGCGATGTGATGCAATGAACTTTTAATAGCCATTTTGAGTTTTGTGAAATACTCCACTTGTAGGGTATTTCGGAGAGTATCTATAAGCTTTCGCTTCGCGAGGCCTCTGAAGTTGAAAAGGTGTAATTGAATATTTACACATCGCTTTTCTGGAACCGCGCCAGTACCCGATATAAATGAAGTGTTTTACGGTTTGGGATGTTATTTTTTAGTTATTTCAGTTCTTTGGAGGAACTTTGAACTGTTTTAAAAGTATTAATTCTCTCTGAAAGAATCTTCCTGCTGAAATCTTTCTTACGCAGCGCGCGGTCGCCAGGCTCATAAATCATAATAAAGTATACAATTCACGAGGACATATTGCGCCTTGGTGTGTGCCGCGGAGAGTCTACTCCATCATCTCCAGAGAAAAATCGCGGGCCACACGCCGAACTCGATCTGTCTCGCCATGACAGATCCGAGCATTGACAGCCCGGCGCCCCGGCGCNNCCCGTCTGGAGCAGCGGTCGATTTCCATTCGGCACGGCGCGAAGGAAGTCCGACAGGAGGTGGTGGGAGGGGCTGGAGGCGGAGGGTGCGGCCTTCACGTCTTCGTAGACGAGACGCGCCGTGCTGTCTCTTCGTGGTCGACTCCCCCCACCGGCGACCGGTTGTACTCTGTGACACGCCTTCGCTTTAACCCTTGACACTCCGGTCGCTTCCTCTGCTCCTTGGGTTCTTAACGCCTGTCCAAGACCGTCACATGTCACATAAGCGCGTCAGCACAAATGTAGAGATACGTCGTTATTCGACGAGGTTATTTGTCTACGCAACGTATTATATGGGCGTTTTGTAATGCTAATGAAAAATTGGTTGTAATTTTGGTGTGTCCCAAAATGTAATCAATACAGTTTCTTGCCCTCCTCCCCTCCTGGTTCAATGTAATTTCAAATATAGTGTAATTATTAACAAGAATAATCTCCGTCATAACCCAGTACAATATTAATTAGGCGTGTTTCCTCTCAAAGATTCAAACGTATGTTTAAAAAAAATTCTTCTAAACACGCACTCAGAAATTATTATATTTTCTTGTGTGAAAATACCACGTGTTCGTTTACGCTTTCGAATATAGATTTTTTAAATTGCAAGTATATATTTTGAAGTTATTTGTATCTGATTATCATAAGATTTGTTCATGCGTGATTTCTTACTTTTCTCCATTTTTAGAGAGAATCACGAAGGTTTTCACAAAACATATTTCCATCTCGATCAGGTTTTTGTCCAGTTTCCCTAATCCATTGAGCAAATGCTGAGGTGGCGCCTTGTTTTGCTTCTGGACGTAAATGTAGCTTCACTATGCGCACGTTTTGTTGAATTATCCTTTTGCTTGTAATGGTAGGAGTAGAGGTACGGGCGAGTTGCTATTTTGTTAGCAGTGCAGACTTGCAATTTGTGTACCCATGGAAATAAGTTTTCCATAACTCACAAACGAAAATGACTATCTTTCAAACATTGCTAATTTTTTTAAATGTATTTTTATTTATTTATGTTAAACTTTTACTCACCTTTCAACTATTTTTAGTTCAAATTACGGGAAGGGATTCTTTCAAACATTGCTAATCTTTTAATGCGATTTTTAAAATGTATTTTTATTTATTTATGTTAAACATTTACTCACCTTTCAACTATTTTTAGTTAAAATGACGGGAAGGGATTCTGGAACTCAAGAAAAGATGTGCAGATAATCGTTTCCCCTCTACGTCACATACAGTTTTTACTATGCCTTTTTTTTGACTGAATAAATCTACATCAGTACGAAGATGGCTGTCCACTGCTACTTCCCCTCTGTGCGCTTGGTTTGCGTACCCTCCTTGTCCACGCTCTCCCTTCAACTGGAAGGCCGGCGCTTTTTTGAATTAGCCCCTCGTCTCCCTTCTTGTATCCTCTACGGCGACGTCGCCCTTCGCAAGCGAGAGCGCGGCCACAGCTACCGCGACGTTCCATGGGGCTACTCCGCTCCAATCTTTCATTCTGGAGAGTCCTAGAAATCCAACTGCTTCCGACATCTCGCTGTCAAAACAGTTTCCGTGGAGACCCCCCAGCATCACATATTTCAAATCGAGACGACAGTCCCGTCCTGACATCGCAGACGTCACAACAATCTTTACGTCAAGAAATTCTGAAGTTTAGAGAAGACTGCGTTTTCGAAATATGAGGACTGCTTTCATTGTTTAAAAAGAAACAGAGTGGAACTATTTTTCAAGTATTTGTTCGTATGACTCGTCAGTGATATTATTATAATTTCTCGTTTTTAGCCACATGAGAGTTGAATCGAAAGAGTTTCGTTCTCAAGGAAAATGTAAGTTCCCCTTTAACTCAACATCAATTTGCTCACAAATGTCTGCTACTTCTACATAAGATAGAATACATAAGATCCAAAAGTATGTGTCACAAAAACGCTTTTTGCGTGTTTACGTAATGTTCAGAAAGACGTTGATTGAAGGTGTGTTGAAACACGACTATTGTTTGTATTATATACATGAACAATTTTTATTTCTATCGTGTCGACAAGTTTTGTGAGAACAGTATAGTACTGGATAACACTGAACGATTATATTAATCCATGCAGATTCTATTCTCCGAGTTTTACTTGCACTTGAGTACTTTTAGTTACACTTGAAGGTCACAGGTTGGAAGTAGGTCGTCGGGGGTTTCAATACTAACAATTTAAGTCTTAACGAAGCTTCAGATTGGATGACAGTGTTTCCCTCTCCGTCCAGCTCGTGACCTTGAAGTGCCACTAAATAAAAAGCGGAGTATAAATATTCTACATTGCAAGCTCTTCCTCAACGATACAATTTGAATCCCGTCGCTTCTTACATCTGTTGACAATGATACTCCTCCGATGCTTGTTTATGAAACGTTCCCGCGAGCAGGCTTCAGCTAGACCGCATCCCGTGCACCATTTTTCGCAGGCACCGTTCTGCCTCTGCTGCCGCCTCCGCTCTCTCTCTCTTCCTCCTCTCCAGCCGCTCACGGCGCGGACACTTTTTGCAAGGAGCGGCGGGGCGCGGCGCGGCGCGGCGTGGTGGTCGCGGCAACTTCTTCCAAGAGCCATTTATCAGCAGGCGCTGCGATCGGCCGCGGTGATGGATGGGTGCGCGTGGCGCGGCGCGGTGGGCGCGGCGGCGGGTGCAGAGCACTCACGCGTCGCACGACACCGTTAGCGCTGCGGCCCGGCCCGGCCCGGCTCACCCAGTGCGCGCCACCGCGTCTCTCATCGCACGCCCCCCCCCCCCCGCGCACCATCACTGCACACAGGTGCAGAAAGCGGAGACACGGGAATAGTGGACATTGTTCGCCGCATTGGAGTTTTACAACCTACGTAATTTGTAATTCTTAAGCGATAGAAAATTTCCGATCAGTTCATTTCACATGAATAAAGGTGCTAAACCGGCTGCTTTTAGCTCAGAACCAGCATTCCTGCTAACACTGCAGTGATTAATAGGTTCGAGAATCGACGTGGCGGATTTTCGACACTAGCTGGATAGCTAAACCGAGTTTAGCCGCTCTCTGGAGGAACATTCTAGCGACCGGTTGCTCTAATCGATATTTTCCCGTGGTTTCTCCGTTGAATTTCAGCCGAATGTCGTAACAGTATTCTAAGAAACTTGTCCCGGACCGTGGGCGATCTTTTCCTTCCTTTTTCTTCTCCAATCCTCTCCCCTTCTGTCTGGTAGCGCATGTAACTCTGTGCGCAAACGCAGTTACATGCATTACCATACGGGAGATACGTGGTTGAGGAAAATCTGCACGCTCACGTATAGGTCGGCGCCGGATCTCGCCATCCAGTGTGGAAAGATCACCGCTACTTACTAGAGCAATAACCTTAGCATTTCACCTGCCTGGCAACAGCAATAAATCAAGCACTCTATATCTATCTATCTATCTATCTATCGGCTCCTGATCTCTCTCTTCCACAGACGAAAAACACCGCCGCCTCCGTGGGTTAAACATGCACTACACTAACGGGACCAAAACCATAGAAGTTAACGTACCCGAAAATATCAATTACTCAAGTTGTTAAAACCGACTTGAAAATCCGTGCGTAACTAAATCCAAGTTGTTCTACAACCAGGTTTAATGAAGCTAATGGAAGGTCAGTCGAAGGCGGATCTCCATTACGACCTCCTTTTCTCGCGCCTTTGTGTCTAACGCATCAAACACGTTGTTGTACTTCTTCGAATGACAGGCACGCCCTCTTTCTCACCTTCGAGCACCGTTGTGCATTCATTGAATCACAAACTGGCACTTAAAATCGCATTTGATTTTTGCATTCATATTCGGTTTCTTTACCATCATTCTCCGCAAGCTTCACATTGTCACCCTGCTCAACCACGTCACTGCAGTAATTACGCTAAACATTGGCTTCTTCTCACACATATTTTTTTTGCTCCATACTTTACCACAATACTACATCGTCATTGCAATTAAGACCATGACCAATACAATCCCAGTTGCTGAAAAAAATTCCAAAATTGTTCATCCTGACAAACGCTGCACCGCCAACACCTTCTGGTTATAATGCTTTCAGCACACCACTGCAGTCACCGGGCTTGTACATCTGCGCCGTAATATTTTCTTTTTTTTCGATTTGAGACTTTGCTTATTTCATTTGTCAGTTTAGCTGTCGTATTCCACTTCCCCCAACTACCCATTCACCAAATCAGACAACTGCTATTCTCTCGTCGTAGACGTGCGCAGTCGAACATAAGTACGTGGTCCAACTGCATTACTGGGTCCCTTTTTCCATTCTTTTTTACTTACATATGACAGATTTTAATAGTAAATCGCGTCGCGCCGCTCCGTTTTCGAGAGCATAAACATGAGCATGAGTATGAGCATGAGTATGAGCATGAGTATGAGCATGAGTATGAGCATGAGTATGAGCATGAGTATGAGTATGAACATGAGTATGAACATGAACATGAACATGAGCATGAACATGAGCGAAGTTTCTTTTTTAACCACTACCAAAATTCTCTAACGATCCAAAACAACGTAATTAGAAAATTCCCTGACACTCCCTGCTTTGTCCACAATTCCTACATACACAATCTGTCATCATGTACTCTGTATCCACATCTTCCCCCCCCCTGCTGCCTACTCCCGGCACGCCGCTTTCTGCCCTCTTCTCCGCCCCCACACTGGGAGGAGGATCGAATCTGATTCCTTTATCGCACCGACGCGCGCGGGAAGTATCAATTTGGGTGAAGTGATAAATTGGCGTCGGCCGCTGACGGATTGTACGTCACCTCGCGCCCCGCCGCCGCCTCACGCTCACCCCTCACCTCTCACCCCCTCTCGTCGTCCTCCCTGCCTTCGCCAGTGCCGGCGTAAACAGACAGCTTCGTCCGCTGCCGCTCTTCCTAGCTCGAACCACCTGCTATCGGCTCTCTGGTACATGCACGTTTTCATTTTTTCCCTTTATTAGTTATTAATGGAGTCTGGGAGCTTGGCAAAGTGCATTCCTACTTCGGTTACTATTTTTTAAGCCTCTTGAGGGATTACTTAGCTGTGCAACTGGAGTTACGAGTATTTCAGATTTTCATTTTTCCGTATTTTAACTTGTTGAGCTCCTGGTGCCTCTTTTAGGTATTTTCCCGTATTTTGACATTTTTCTTCCTTGTTTAGTTATTTTCCCCTTTTTCTCCTGGCATCGATCTCGGTCAAATAGGAAACCTGGCCGTCTGTAATACATGGCTATACGTGTACTTGTATTACATGGATACTGATGCGTTGTGTCTTCTCTGCTAGCGGGGGCTCGATATCAGACAGGATGAGTTGGTCTCAGGTTCTATGATCAGAAAGTGTTAAACACCGCTGCGAGATAGCGAGACGAGTCAAGATTCTTGGATTTCTGTCATTGACATTTACTTTCTCTACTTTATCTACTTTCTACTACCCGCCTCACACATGGGTAGAGTCTTCGATGCCTTTCCAAATTAATTCGACTTCGTATTGTTTTTTAATGCTCATTGATCATGCCTTCTCACTCCCTTATTTTATGTAGAATAAATGCTTTCTAGCACGCCTATTTTAGTAAAAATAAATGTCGCTTTGCTTGCCTATTTGAGCTTTAGTCATTATGCCAATAACATTTTTCATGAACGTACCGGATACACTTGTAGTTCTTTCCCTCGCTCGTTTGGAATTTTCTTCAGTTTTTTGCACCCCATCTCCTTTTTTCATCACGTCGCGAAATCACGTGCGTCAACATTGTCTTTTTGCCGTTCATTAAAACACGCACGTACCCGCACCTCCTTGCGGGCGGACAAGCGCAGCCAACCTGGCGGCGCTCGCGCGAATGTTTTTGTTTTTCGCTTTGGACTTTGATTGAATCCGACGCCGGCATCCATCAAACTCTAGCATTTGGCAGCGATGTATGGGTGCGTTCGGCAATTTATTTATTGAGGAATCGAGGTCCACTTCGCGTGCAATCCTCGTTGCTCGATGTTAAGCTCCGCAGCTGCGTGCACTTTTTCAACTGGCGCAGTCGTGAGAACTGGTTCAGCAGCACGGAAGCGTCGATGGAGACTGTTCTCCTGTCAGTTAATGCGCCGCTAATGGATTTATTTACGATCGTGTGGGTTCTTTTTCAATCGCGTCAGCGTGAAGAGCATTTCATCCCACCGGCGCGAGGGAGGCGCTGTTTGCCCTTTCTAGTGGAATTGCCTCTGATATTTCCGGGGAGTGTATTTCTCAATATTTCTGCCCTACTCACTCCGAACATTCTAGAATTTCTTCGTGAGAATTCTTTCGTAGCCTGAATGCTCTCAGTAAGATAGGAAACTTTCATGCTAGCGAAGAAATAAAACTAGTTAGAAAATAATAATATTGTTTTTTTTATGTTTTAATGTAATATTTTTTATCCTTTGTGGCATTATATTTCATTAATTTATGAAAATTTAATGTTTTAAAAACAACGTGAATACCACCAAATGTGTTATGTTAGGCTCTAAATTGGGATTAAATTTTGTAATTTCGTAAATACATTTTTATTATTGTTTCTATACATAAAAGTTTTAGAGTTAAAATATGCCATTAAAATAATTACGGATTAAATAGTGCACTGCATCATAAAATACGAGGGCATGACAGCTCATGCTCCTTTGTGTAGACACGCCTATTAAAATATACATTCAGGCGTTCAGATTACTAATCTCTTTTAATATCAGTTCTAATGTTTATTGTTTTGACAAGGATGTTTAAGTTTTTGTGGGGTTGATCAAAGAGAAATATTGTGATGTCTAAAACAAGTACATTAAAACGAAACTAATTCATATGCATAGCTCCACTTCATTATCTTGACACTAGCAAAATGTAAAGTGTTCTCAAAATAGTTTCATGTGTAGAAAATTTCTTTCATACTTCATTTCTTTCATGCTCAGCTTTGTTTAAATGTGTTCTTTCAGTATCTGGCGTTGGACTTACCTATGAACCGTAGTAGCTGACCTCATTCTTGAAGAGCCTCTTAGAGTGAGTGAAATAAAAGAAAAGGTGTCTATATGATTATATGTATATTTGTAGTACATACACACGTGTATATGACATTGATACAATTTGTTGAACAAATAGAGTATTTTTTCCTAAATTCGACCGGGTAGTTATTCAATATGCGGCACCCGAGTAGGCTCCTTGCAATATTTGGTATAATGGCTCCCGTATTGCTTTAATGTGTTGAGGAGTTGCGTTGGAGCGTTGTAGAAAGATACTGGGCAGGGCGCGGGCCAGACGGGGCGGAGCGAGGCAGGACGAGACTGGGTGGGAAGATAGTGGGGAGAGGAGGGACAGGGTTAAGGGAGCAGAGTGGGACAGTAGGGATGAGGCTTGGCGGGAAGAGTGTCACGGGAGAGGAAGGCGGGAGAGAGGGGAGGGGCGAAGCGGAGCGGCGGGGAGCGGAGTGAGATATACACGAAATTACTTCCACCCGGTCGAGCAAACAGTCTAATTGTTCAACAACAAATTTTGTGATGCACACATGTATATATACATGTGTATGTACCACAAATATACATGTACACACATTTACTTTTATTCAACTCATTCACTCTAAGGGGCTCGTCAAAAAGGAGGTTGAATAGCAATATTTTAACCAGGTGACAGGACGGACCCATTCATATGGATATCTTGACAACATTTCACTACCATTAAATGTAAACAAGTTGTTTTATTGCTATCGTAATGTGTGGTCAAACGTGGCCAGACATATTAATAGTGAGAACTATCCCCTTTCCTGCCTAATAAATGATCGTGATAAGTAAAGTGCCCATGCAACGGAATAAAATCATCAAGAAATAAAACGCGTCAATAGAATTGAGTGTCCCACAAATGGAAATGTGTGGGAGATTGTTTGCTTTCCCAAGGGTGTGACTGCCGTCTGACGGATGTCCCTTTGCGCGTGCGCAGGCCGAGGAGCTGAACTCGATCGTGGGCAATGCGTTCCGCATGGCGTACGCCGCGCAGCTCCAGCGCCAGCCCACCTTCCAGGACGTGATCGCGTCGCAGCTGCACGAGAAGCAGCCGGCGGTGAGCGCTCCGCACCGCCGGCCCCGCCGCCAACGCCGTCCCCGCCTCGGCGCGCCCGGCGGCGGCGCCGCCACTTGGAACGTGGAGTATGCTCTTGCGCTGACAAACAAACAAAACATTAAGTTGTTTATTATGAAGTCGTAGGCTGCCGCGGCCAGAGTCATGTGCGTGATCTGGCTGTCCGGTGGAGCGCCGCGTCGAAGGCTGTGTTGCCGACGTTTCGGCCATCTTGTTGTGGTCTTCCTCAACCAGCCCTGAGGAAGGCCACGACAAGATTGTCGAAAAGTCGGCAACACAGCCTTCGACGAGGCGTCACCCGGACAGCCCAGATCACGTATAAGTTGTTTATTGTGTTTGCTAAACACTGAGCGAAAGAATGGCGTGTCCGATGATGTTATTTTAATAATCGGGAAGGCGAACTAGTAACAGAAGATATACACACGTTTTAGATACCTACTAAAATTATAAAAGTGTTTTAGTGGTTCAAAGTATTTTTTTGAAACCTGCCGGAATTACTATACCATTTGTTCTCTTTCAACAAAATGCAATTTTCGTGCACCGCTACAAAAAAAGTAAACAAGTAAGTAATTGTTTAAAAAAAGTCCAGGTTGGAACAAATGTTATAGGTATAAATCTGGCGTTTTAACTACTGTACAAAAAAATCGAGAGGTTCAAAATTTTCAAGATGCTTCTCGGAAGTATATTTTTTCACCATAAACACCTACCTAAATGGAACTTTCCTGACAAATTAAATGTTACAGTAAAAAGATTTACTATATGTGCAAAAAATTGGAATGGAAGTTTTATTGGTTTTGAGGAAGGAATTAGCAAATGCTGTGTTTGCTTAGCCAAGAAATGGCAGAGTTGCACGAAAACGTCCTAATAAAATAAGAACATATGGAGTAAATATGTGGTTAGCTCGTAGAGAACATTAATTTCCTATAGGCATGCTAAGGCCCTGAAGGTGTCTTTCGCCCAACGTGAAGCCGTTGCCACGCTAAAATGGTCATCCCACTCCAAAGCGCAGAGTCGCCGGCTGCACGTAGGACGTTGCAGCATGTAAGCGCAGGTCTTTGTTCGAAGACACCCGACCTGTAAGGATAGGTACACGGTCTCGCAGGAGGGGGGGGGTTGAGGTCAAGATAAAGGGGCTCTTGTTGTAACAGGATCTCAGCTGGAAAGTGCAACCAACCCTTCCCTGACTACGCATGCATATCCCGTGCGTGTCGGTGAGAGAGCAGGACGCAATGGCATTATGACAGAGAATTCAAGGAATAATTGAGAATGAAGTTAAGGTATTACTCAGTTTTGTGAAGTAGTGGTCAGTACATTCGGTCTATTTACATTATCATCTAATTTATTTCTTACTATTATCGAACAAGTGCCTCGTTTGCCTTTCTTCTAACTTACGCTACTACAAACGAAGATTCATTGTTAGAGGAGGAAGTCCAAATATGGGATAGCTTTTGATTTTTGAATGTAGTTGGCACATTTTTGGACATCTGGGGTAATTTAAGGTTTGAGCGGTAGCTTTCACTTATGTCCTTCAATGCTGTGAAGTTTCAAAATTTCAAAAATCACAGTTTCATAAATTTTTTTTAATTACAAAATCATTGCAAACTGTCACATATTGAAATTGGGGTACAAATATGGGTTACCTTTGTTTTCGAAAAATGTGATGAAAAAAGTAATGACAGTAAAATTAACATACAAATAGTACTATTAAAGCACAAAATAGTAAATTCATTTACAAAAAATTACATGTATACACATCTCTCTCGGAAACAGCAAATTGTGTGTGCCCACCCATGTCATGTAACACACTGTACCCAACTATCACGATTTCTGTCTTCGGCAAAACCGTTGCCAATACAGGCAGGAAACATCATCTTGTTGAAGGGTTGTGGTCCCTCAAAGTTGGGGTCATCCAAGGGTGGCTAGCCTCACTAGCCCATATTTAGAACATATCCCCTTTTACAAACCAATCATGGCGGCCATTACTGGTATGAAGTAGAAAGTTAAATCAGGTATTGAAACCGGTCGCCAATTCAATGTTAACACAGCCCTGCCGCCAAATAACATTTACAGCCAACTGGCTAATGGCGAAAAACAATATTGTTCATACCTGCTAAAAGTTTGACGATGAAAAAAACGACAATCGATAATTTTTTTACGCACAGCTTCTGAACGCGTTGACTGATGGGCACCAACTGCTCGTCGCTCTTCAGGTGGACCGAGGCGATTAGTTTCACGCCATTCCCGGTGGAGTGCTTCACAACAGAAACTGTTTTAGACCCTACTCAGTATTCGGACCTTCTCCTGTAAGTGTAGGAAGCTACTTGGAAACAGGCTTTTAACATTTATACATAGAGTTATTTACTTATGGTGATCATTGCTGTTTCCTGATATGGGGAAAAACTTGCAGGTCAGGTCGCTACACTTTCTTCATTTCACTTCTAATATTTTCTGTTTAGATAGGAATGTGTTCACAACGCCGAAGTTTGAGATAAGGCGCATGAGAGTCGCATAACCCGCCCTACAACAAAAAGAGAAGGACTTTGCAGTTAATTTTTATGAGTGTATAATACATTTCTCTCATCATTCAACTAGTTGAGTTCGCAGGTTTTGGCAGTTATTAACCAAAAAAGAAATACAATAATATTTAGGAAGGCTTTTATGACAAAAACTAAGATGTAGTATTGAATTGAGTAGTCTTTGAGCTTGAATATTTGAGGAAGTTTTAGCGAAAGTAAATTGATATTTCTAAATACACCAGTAGTAAGTTCAGTTAATATGTGGTCAACGTGAACGAAGGGATTACATACACTTACTGACAACGACGTGTCGATACAAAATACAAAAAGTAAAGGGAGGTTTACTTCTGATATGTGCAAACTATGCAGGCTCAATGGCCAAGAAGGGTTTAGAGACGTGTAAGGACGTAAATTTTTTTTAGCGTATTTTTTTTAATATTTGTGAACTTTTAAAATGGATTGATTGTTTCCAAATACCTTTTAATTTAATTTCTCTAATCTAGTCTCGGCTTTTAAAGATGTTCATTTCCCGCTTCCCCTACAGTGGTCGAACAAAACAACACGTCACGTTTTCCTTCCCAACAATTACGAGTCCGCTTAAACAGTTCCATCCCCTCGAGATCGTCGAGTTCGATCCTCGTAGATCATAAACTAACTTGCAGTACATTACCAAGTGCACCCTCTGCCAGTAGCAGAATGTGAAAAAGCCAGCCCCCGCCTCCGTGGTGGGTGTTGCCCGGCCGCGCTCTCCAGAGCAGCGCGAGGGCGCACCCGCCCCCGCCCGCCTGCCACGTGCACGCGCCCTCCGCTAGATTAATTAGCGCTCTGAATTAATTACCCGGCGCTTGTAATTAGCGTGTTTACCACCAGACTGCGCGGCGGGAGGAAAAAATGGGCGCCGAGTATTGCCAGTTACTCGTCCGTGATAGCCCGCGCGCCGGAGGTCGCGACGCGGGGGAGCGCGAGGCGGAAGCCCCGGGGGCGGCGCGGGGGCGGCGCGGGGGCGGCGCGGGTCGTTACGACTGCGCGGAGACAGCGCCTTCCATGGGGAGGCTCTCGGAATTGCAACGCTCGTTACTGTTAGGTGCAGGAGATCCGAATGGGCTATTGACAGCAACGCCGTAATGTTCACATAGCTTTCTCGATACTATAATTCAGCCAGCGTAAACGACTGCTATAATAATATCTTATTAAACTGTAAGAGCTTATATTGCAGAATTCACCACCACATTGTTGAAAGGAAGCGACTTAGGTGTTTCGCATTTGTTGTTGTAGAAAATACGCCAATATCTGACTTTTAATTTCACGTGTTAATTTAAGCATAGCCGTAATTAATATTTTTGAAACTTCTAATTAAGCACACGAGACATTTTTCAGAGTAGGTAATGAAATTTGTAAAACGTTAATTCACCTAAATTTCACCAAATATGTATCCCCTGGCATACAAATATGTGCATTGAGCTTGCAAACAGGTGAGTGTGTAAATTAATTATACTACACAAGTCAATATTGTGACAATAAACTGGTCAAAAAAGCTCCATCAAAAAGAAATTAAAGGGAGAACTATCACGCAAAAATCGGAGTGAGATTAAAGTAACGACCATTGGAATAAGTGAATTAGGAGAATTATGTTACCACGCAGAAAATTGCCGAGCCCATTACCATGAGTGATACCGCCACGATCGATGCGCACGTGTGCCCCGGCGGCTGTGGGGGCGGGGGACAAGCAGATCGTATCGCTGGGGGGCGCGCCGCAAGGGGCGCTGCCTGCGTCTCCGCAGCCCCGCCCCCTCCCCCGCCGCGGTCGCCGCCGCCGCCGCCGCCGCTTTGGGTTTGACACGCGGAGCCAAGACAATTAACGCTGCCGAGCGGGGGCGCGCCACGAGCCTTATCTGCGATCGCTGCTGATAGCCCGACTCCCGCGGGGCGCCCCGATAATTATGGCGATGCGCACCCGCCACGCGCGCCAAGCGCCAGCCGCGCCACCGCGCCACCCGTTGCGCCCGGACCGTCTGTCGTGGGCCCTCCCGCTGCTCCCCGACTTCGGTGATCGCTAATGGCGCGCTTCCTGTTTTGCGTTTTTCTGTTCCGGAATTTTTTTGTTTCATTCTTTAAAATATTCCTGTAATCCTTTCCGTGTTTTGAAAGTTCAGTGTTTATGCTTCTCTGTCATTTAATGACCTTTTTGTGTAGTATTGTATTTACATATAATAAGGGAATTATGATGTTCTTATTCTGTTAACCGAAATGGTCCCCTTTATGCTTTTCAGTTGTCAGAGAATCTGTTCCCCATAGTTCCTATTAATCTTTTGAACACAGTTCTCTCTGATCAGTTATACTATTCGTTTATTGAATAATAATAATAATAATAATAATAATAATAATAATAATAATAATAATAATAATTTCATTTGTGATTAGGTGTGAAACATCGTATACGTAATAGCACTTGAATGAATACACATTTCCAACAAATTGAAACATTGAAGTGGGAAGGGCAAGTTGTACATATTCTTACCGCGAATTCTCTCTCCAGAACTCATAGTATAATATGATAGAAATGAACATTGTTTATTTGGAGCTCTCAGAAGAATAGTATTTAAGACTGAAAATTGTTCACGTACAGTCCTCGAAGAAGAAAATTTTCATTTGATTACAAGAAAAGCCTTCAAAATCAAAACATAGTAGACTAATAGTAAATTAATGGCTGAATATTAGTTCACGTTTCGTAACCTAATCTTGATGTTTAATGGATAATATTATAATTAATAATTATCATTACATATTAAGCTTTGAATTGTTGAATTTTGAAACTTTGAATTGTTGCTGCTTTTAACACATTTCTTTTGAAAATGTGTTCATTGTGTCACCTTTATAAAATAGGTTCTCCTTGAAATCGCTCCCGCCGCCCCCAGCTACCTCGCCGTGCTCTCCCTCCCGCCGCGCCGCTCCACGCCCATCCCCGTCCCGAACCCTGCCCAGCCCCCGCCCCGCCCCGCCCCTCGCCGCCCCCTCCCTCGCCCCTACCCTCCCTCCGCTCCGCCCCGCCCACCACCCCCACCATCCCGCCCCGCCCCGCCCCGCCCACTACCATCTCCGCCCCGCCCCGCCACTCCCCCCGCCCCTCCACTCCGCGTCCCACCCGGCCCCTCCCACCCCCGAGGTCCGAGACCCTCCCGACCCGCCGCCGTCCCGCCCCCGAGCCCCCGCCCCGCCTCCCGCACGAGGCCACAGGACGGGCGGGCGAGGAGCGCGGCTTCGATGCGGCGCCGGGAATTTGCCGCGGAGCCAGTTGCCGATGGGAATTGTGCGGCCGCCGTGACGGAGTAACCGATAAGGCGCGCGCGCAGGCGGCGCATTGTAAGAACTGGAGGCCGCAGCTGCGACGCGCATTTGCATGGAAAGTGCGCCGGGCGCCCGCGCGGGACGGCAACGCGGGCTCCTCGCCGCCGCCCCCCGCCGCAGCCCGTCGAATGCTGGGCGTTTGCATCCGTTGCCTCGCCGCCTCCCGCGGTTTCGCCCCGCTCGTTTGGACCTTGAAGGAGGTGGGCAGTTAGAGCTGAAAAATGCACTCATCGGATTTAGATCGATTGGGTTCAACAATCGTGCTTAGTATGATTCTAGCGATATCCTTGATTCAATTTTGTCAGTAACGGGTCGTTTTCGTATCCTTAAAACGTTTCCACGTTGAGATTGTCAGGGCTGGTCTTTGGTTGTGATCTCAGGTCTCTTATTATGACTCTGTTATAATACCTTTCCTGTATTTTGTCCAAATGTCCAGTTTACTAAAAACACAGTGGCCACTTTCAGAAAAAATTTATCACGAACTTCCTTTGCCCTTTCCTGAGAAAGTCCATTCCAAACTTTTCACTTCTTTAATCTTTCATTTGCGAACAATCCTTTATTACTTTTTTATAATTAAATATTTGAAAGTCTTGTTCTTGATTATTGCAGTTATTGAAATTATGCATTTAAACGATCTATCCACATCGCATACATTATTTTTCTAAATTATTTTACTCAGTTCGCAATTTCGAATCTTCTTTTAAAATCCTTCGAATTTTGTCAATCCCTTTCAAAAAGACATGGCGAGGCGCTTGTTTTCGTTGTCGGTACTTGCGGCGGAGTGGTCAGAAGCTGCATCCGTGGGATGGCGGAGTGGTCAGAGCTGCAGGCCGTGGGAGCGGAGTGGGTCAGAGCTGCGCCGTGGGATGGCGGAGTGGGTCAGAGCTGGCAGCCGTGGGATGGGCGGAGTGGGTCAGAGCTGCAAGCCGTGGGATGGCGGAGTGGGTCAGAGCTGCAGCCGTGGGATGGCGGAGTGGGTCAGAGCTGCAGCGTGGGATGGCGGAGTGGGATCAGAGCTGCAGCCGTGGGAGGCGGAGTGGGTCAGAATTCGCAGCCGTGGATGGCGGAGTGGGCAGAGCTGCACCGTGGGATGCGGAGTGGGTCAGAGCTGCGCCGTGGGATGGCGGGGTGTCGAGCGCCGTGGGGGAGTGGTCGAGTGCAGCCGTGGGATACGGCGGAGGTCAGCTGCGCCGTGAGGCGATGTCAGAGCTACGGGATGGCGGAGTGGGTCAGAGCTGCAGCCGTGGGATCGGCGGAGTGGGTCAGAGCTGGCAGCCGTGGGGATGCGGAGTGAAGGGCGGCCCCCCCTTCTTGGACGTCGCGCAGAGCAATATGGCGCGAAGTGGGCCGCCCGCGGCCTGCCGAATGGCGACGCGCCAGCTGCGCCTCGCGAGCCGCGCGTATTCGGCTGCGGTTGGCGGGCGGACGGCGCCAGCCAGGAACGCGATATTAATCTGCGCTCGCTCGCGCAGCCGCGCGGGGAAATGACTGGTGTGCGAGTGTTTGACGTATGGAAGTTGCGATGTGAACATCCTAACCTTCACTAATGAGAATATAGTCAAGCGGCTCATATGAATCGGGAAAATTACTTTTTAGTCATCTACTAGAAAAAGTGGTTACTTTTAGGACACAGTGTGCTAAAAGTAAAATTTTTAGTACTTTTACTAAAAGTGAGACGATGGTCAAATGTTCCGATAAAACTGTGAAGAAAACTAAATTATTTTATGTGATCATCAGCAACTCATCTTAATATAACATGGTTCCCAATTAAGTGATTAGTATGCTTGAATTAAAATGAAATAAAAGTCAGTAAGACTGTCTAAAATATAATATAAACGACAAGAATTTCCCCCGCCAAATGCTTGCGGGTGGGCAAAACTTTTTCCAAACCTGGGGCGCACCAAGTCGTGGAGAACTGGGTTTTTTCAGCAAGCAACGGGAAGCGTCCCCCCGATGGAGAAACTGTTCCTCCTGTCCAACAGTTTTTGAAATGCGCCGCTAAATGGAATTTTTATTTTTTACGCATCCGGTGTTGGGTTTTTCTTGTTTTTCATCGCGGTCAGCGTGAAGAAGAATTTCAATCCCCCCCGGCGCAGGGGAAAGGCGCTTATTCTTGGCCCTTTCTAGTGGAAATGCTCTGACTATTTCCGGGAGTGTATTTCCTCAATATTTCTGCCCTACTCATCCGAACATTCTAGAAATTTTCTTTCCGCTGAGAATTCTTTCGTAGCCTGACTGCTCTCAGTAAGATAGGAAACTTTCATGCTAGCGAAGAATGAAAACTAGTTAAGAAAAATAATAATATTGGTTTTTTTTTACTGTATTTACATGTAATCATTTTTTATCCTTTGTGGCGCATATATTTCATTAATTATGAAAATTTAATGTTCTTAAAAACAACGTGAATACCCACGCAATGCTGTATGTTAGCGCCTCCTAAATTGGGATAAAATTTTGTTAATTTCGTAAATACATTTTTAATTATTATTTCTATACATAAAAGTTTTAGAGTTAAAAATATGCCATTAAAATAATTACGTGATAATAGTGCACTGTCATCATAAATACGAGGGCATGACAGCTCATCGCTCCTTTGTTGTTAGACACGCCTATTAAAATATAACATTCAGGCGTTCAGATTACTAATCTCATTTTAATATCAAGTTCTAATGTTTATTGTTTTGTACAGGATGTTTAAAGTTTTTGTGGGGTTGATCAAAGAACGAAATATTTGTGATGGTCTAAAACAAGTACATTAAAACGAAACTAATTCAATATGCATGAGCTCCACTTCATTATCTTGACACTAGGCAAATGTAAAACGTGTTCTCAATAGTTTCATGTGTAGAAAATCTCTTTCACATACTTCATGTTCTTTCATGCGCTCAGCTTTGTTTTAATATGTGTTTTTCAGTTATCTTGGCGTTGGACTTACCTATGAACCGTAGTAGCTGACGCTCATTCTCTGACGAGCCCTCTTTAGAGTGAGTGTAAATAAAAGAAATAGGTCGTCTATACTGATTCTATGTATTTGTATACATACACACGTGTAATATGACATTGATCACATTTGTTGAAACAAATAGAGTATTTTTCCTAAATTCGACCGGGTAGCTTTATTCAATATGCGGCCAACCCGAGTAGGCTCCTTGCAATATTCTGGTTATCATATGGCCTCCCGTATTGCTTTAATGTGTTGAGGAGTTGCGTTGGAGCGTTGTAGAAAATCTGGGCAGGGCGGCCGGCCAGAGCGGGGCGGAGCGAGGCAGGACGAGAACTGGGGGAAGATAGTGGGACGAGGGGGACACGGGTTAATAAGGGCAGCAGAGTGGGACAGTAGGGATGAGGCTTTGGGCGGAAGAGTGTTCACGGGAGAGGGAAGGCGGGACGAGAGGGGAAGGGGCGAAGCGAAGGCGGCGGGAGCGAAGTGAGATATCACGAAATTTACTTCCACCTCCGGTCGAAGGCAAACTAGTCACCTAATTGTTCAACAACAATTTTGTGATGCACCACATTATATATACAATGTGTATGGTACACAAATATACATGTACAACACATTTTACTTTTATTCACACACCTCCATTCACTCTAAAGGGGCTCGTCAAAAAGGAAAGGTTGATAGCAATATTTTAACCAGGTGACAGGATCGGCAACCCATTCATATGGACTATCATTGACAACATTGTCACTAGCCATTAGAAATGATTAAACAAGTTGTTTTATGCTATCGTAATGTGTGGTCAAACGTGGCCGCAGACAATTACTAGTGAGAACCACACCCTTTCCTGCTAATAAATGATCGTGATAAGTAAAGTGCCCATGCAAAGGATAAAATCATCAGAAATAAAACGCGTCATAGAAATTGAGTGTCCACAAATGAAATGTGTGGGAGATTGTTTGCTTTCCCAAGGGTGTGACTGGCGCTGGACGGAGGTCCCTTTGCGCGTCGCGCGGCCGAGGAGCCTGAACTCGATCGTGGGCAATGCGTTCCGGCATGCGTACGCCGCGCAGCTCCAGCCCAGCCCACCTTACCCATGGACGTGATCGCGCTTCGCAGCTGCACGAGAAGCAGCCGGCGGGAGCGGCTCCGCCGCCGCCACCCGCCGGTCCGCAACACCGTCCCGCCTCGGCCGCCCGGCCGCCGCTCACTTGGAACGGAGTATGCTCTTGCGCTGACAAACAAACAAACAAAACATTAAGTTGTTTTATTATGAAGTCGTAGGACTGCCGCGGCCAGAGGTCATGTGCTGATCCTGGGCTGTCCGGTGACGCCGCGTCGAAGGCTGTGTTGCCGACGTTTTCGGCCATCTTGTTGTGGCTCTTCCTCAACCAGCCCTGAGAGGCCACCGACAAGGATTGTCGAAAAGTCCGGCAACAGCAGCCTTCGACGAGGCGTCACCCGACAAGCCCAGATCACGTATAATTGTTTATTGCTGTTTGCTAAACACTGAGCGAAAAGAATGGCGTGTCCGATGATGTTATTTTATAATCGGGGAAGGCGAACTATAAAGAGGATATAACACGTTTTTAGATAACCTACTAAAATTAATAAAAGTGTTTGTTAGTGGTTCAAAGTATTTTTTTGAAACTTGCCGGAATTACTATAACCCCATTTGTTCTCTTTCAACAAAATGCCAATTTCGTGCACCGCTAAAAAAAGTACAAAGTAAGAATTGTTTAAAAAAAAAAGTCCAGAGGTTGGAACAAATGTTATAGGTATAATCTGCGTTTTAACTACTTACAAAAAAATCGAGAGGTTCAAAATTTTCAAGAGCTTCTCGGAAGTATATTTTTTTCACCATAAACACCTACCTAAATGGAACTTTCCCTGACAAATTAAAATGTACAGTAAAAAGGATTTTACTATATTGTGCAAAAAAATTGAATGGAGTTTTACTTGGTTTTGAGGAGGAATTAGCAAATGCTGTGTTTGCTTAGCCAAGAAATGGCAGAGTTGCAACGAAAACGTCTAATAACATAAAGAACATTGGAGTAAATTGTGGTAGCTCGTAAGAGAACATTTAATTTCCTATAGGCATGCTAAGCGCCCTGAAAAGGTGTCTTTCGCCCAACGTGAAGCCGTTGCCACGCTAAAATGGTCCATCCACTCCAAAGCGCAGAAGTCGCCGGCTGCACGTAGGAACCGTTGCAGCAAATGTAAGCGCAGGTCTTTGTCGAAGACACCCGACCTGTAAGGAATAGGTACACGGTCTCGCAGGAGGGGGGGGGGTTGAGGTCAAGTTAAAGGGGCTCTTGTTGTAACAGGATCTCAGCTGGAAAGTGCAACCAACGCCTTCCTGACTACGCATGCATATCCGTGCGTGTCGTGAGAGAGCAGGACGCAATGGCCATTATGACAGAGAATTCAAGGAACTAGCCTTGGACCGAATGAAGTAGGTAATTTACTCAGTTTTGTGAAGTATGTGGTCAGTCCTTTCGGTCTAATTTACATTATCATCTAATCTTATTTCTTACTATTTGTCGAACAAGTGCCTCGTTTGCCTTTTCTTTCTAACTTACGCTACCTACCAACGCCGATCATTGTTAGAGGAGGAAGTCGCAAATATGGGATATGCTTTTTGGGATTTTTGAATGTAGTTTGGCACATTTTTGGACATCTGGGGGAATTTTAAGGTTTGAGCGGTAAGCTTTCCACTTATGTCTTCAATGCTGCGAATTTTCAAATTTTTCAAAAATCACAGTTCTAATTTTTTTTAATTACCAAAATCAGTTGGCAAACTGTCACAATTGAAAATGGGTACAAATTGCGGTTTACGCTTCTGTTTTCGAAAGGATGAAAAGTAATGACAGTAACATTAACAAACAAATAGTACTATTAAAGCACAAAAATAGTGAAATTCATTTAACGAAAAAATTACATGTATACACATCTCTCTCGGGGAAACCAGCAAATTGTTTTGTGTGCCCCACCCATGTCATGTAACACACTGTACCCAACTATCACGATTTCTGTCTTCGGCAAACCCCGTTTGCCAATACAGGCACGGATAACATCATCTTGTTGATGGGTTTGTGTCCCCTCAAAGTTGGGTCATCCAAGGGTGGCTATAGCTACTAGCTCCATATTTTAGAACATTATCCCTTTTTTACAGAACCAGATCTGCGGGCCATTACTGTATGAAGTAGAAGTTAAATCAGGTATTGGAAAACCGGTCCGCCAATTCAATGTTAACACACGCCCTGCCCACCGCCAAATAACATTTACAGCCAACTGGCTAATGGCGAACAAACAATATTGTTTTTCATACTGCTAAAAGTTTGGACGATGAAAAAAACGACAATCGATGAATTTTTTACGGCACAGCTTTTCTGAACGCGTTGACTGATGGGCACCAACTGCTCGTCGCTCTTCAGGTGGGACCGAAGGCGATAAGTTTTTCACGCAGTTCCAGTGGAGTCTTCACAACAGAAACGTTTTAGACCCTAACTCAGTATATCGGACCTTCTCCTCTAAGTGTAGGAAGCGACTTGGAACAGGCTTTTAACATTTATAGCATAGAGTTATTTACTTTATGGTGAATCCATTGCTGTTTCCCTTGATATGCGGGAAAAACTTGCAGGTCAGGTCGCTACAAACCTTTCTTCTTTCCCTTCTAATATTTTCTGTTTAGAATAGGAATGTGTTCACAACGCCGAAAGTTTGAGATAAGGCGCATGAGGTCGATAACCTCGCCCTAGCACAAAAAGAGAGGACTTTGCAGTTAATTTTTATGAGTGTATAATACATTTCTCTCATCATTCAAACTAGTTGAGTTCGCCAGGTTTTCTGGCAGTTATTAACCTAAAAAGAAATACATAATATTTAGCGAAGGCTTTTATGACAAAAACTAAGATGTACTGATTTGAATTTGATAGTCTTTGGAGCTGAATATTTGAGGAAGTTTTTAGCGAAAGTAAAATTGATATTTTCAAATACACAGTAGTAAGTTTCAGTTAATAATTGTGGTCAACGTGGACGAAGAGATTTACATACACTTACTGACAACGACATGTCGAACAAAAACAACAAAAGTAAATGAGGTTTTACTTCTGAATAGTGCTAAACTATTGCAGGCTCAATGCCAAGAAGGCTATGAAAGCCATGAAGGCCAATGAACGGCATTAGGAACGTGTAAAAGACGTAAAAAATTTTTAGCGTATTTCTTTTTAATATTTGTGAACTTTTAAAATGAGTTGATTGTTTTTCAATACCTTTTAATTTGATTTCTCTCATCGAGTCCTGGCTTTTTCAAAAGATGTTTCATTTCCCGCTTCCCCTACAGTGTCCGACAAAACAACACGTTCACGTTTTCCTTCGCCAACATTACGCGTCCGCTTAAACAGTTTTCCATCCGCCTCGAGATCGTCAAGTTCGATCCTCGTAGATGCATACAACTTGCAGTTACATTACCAAGTGCACCTCTGCAGTAGCAGAATGTGAAAAAGCCAGCCCACGCCTCCGTGGTGGGTGGTTGCCCGGCCGCGCTCTCACAGAGCAGTCGCGAGGGGCGCACCCCGCCCCCGCCCGCCTGCCCGCTGCACGCGGCCCTCCGCTAGATTTAATTAAGCGGCTCTGAATTAATTACCCGGCGCTTGTAATTAGCGTGGTTTTTACCACAGACTGCGCCGGCGGGAGAAATAAAATGGGCGCCGAGTAATGCAGTTACTCGTCCGTGATAGCCCGCGCGCGGAGGTCGCGACGCGGGGGAGCGCGAGGCGGAACCCGGGGGCGGCGGCGGGGCGGCGCGGGGGCGGCGCGGGTCGTTTACGACTCCGGAGACAGCGCCTTCCACTGGGGAGGCTCTCGGAACTTGCAACGCTCGTTAATCTGTTCAAGGTGGCAGGACAGATCCGAATGGGCTATTGACAGCAACGGGCCGTAATGTTCACAATGGCTTTCTCGATACTAATAATTCAGCAGCGTAAACGACTGCTATAATAATAATAATAATATCTTATTAAACCTGTAAGACCTATATTGCAGAAATCAACCACACAATTGGTGAAGGAAGCGACTTAGGTGTTTCGCATTTGTTATTGTAGAAAATACTCGCAATATCTGAATTTAAATTTCCACGTGTTAGTTTAATCATAGACGTAATTAATTAGGCTAATTATATTTTTGAAACTTCTAATTATAGCAGACGAGACAAATTTTTCAGAGTAGGTAATGAATTTGTAAAACGTTAATTCACCTAAATTCACCAAATTATTGTATCCGCCTGCAATACCCAAATATGTGCATTGCAGCTTGAACAGGTGAGTGGGTAAATTATTATACTAACAAGTCCATATTGTGACCAATAAACTGGTCAAAAAGCTCCATCAAAAAGAAATTAAAAGGGAGAACTAACACGCAAAAATCGGGGAGAGATTAAAGTAACGAACCATTGGAATAAGTTGAATTAGGAGAATTATGTTACACGCAGAAAATTGCCGAGCCCCATTACATGAGTGATACGCAACGATCGATGCGCACCTGTGTGCCCGGCGGCTGTGGGGGCGGGGGAGCAAGCAGATCGTAATCGGTCTGGGGGCGCGCCGCAAGGGGCGTGCCTGCGTCTCCGCAGCCCCGCCCCCTCCCCCGCCGCGGTCGCCGCGCCGCCGCCCCGCCGCTTTTTGGGTTTGCACCGGAAGCCAAGACAATTAACGCTGCCGAGCGTGGGGCGCGCCCACGAGCCTTATCTGCGATCGCTTGCTGATAGCCCGACTCCCGCGGGGCGCCCGCGATAATTTGGCGATGCGCACCGCACGCGCGCCAAGGCGCCAGGCCGCGGCCACCGCGCCACCGCGTTTGCGCCCGGGACCGTCTGTCGGTGGGCCCTCCCGCCCTGCTCCGACTTCGTGATCGCTAATGGCGGCGCTTCCTGTTTTGCGTTTTTCTGTTTCCGGAATTTTTTTGTTTCATTCTTTAAAATATTCCTAGTAATCCTTTCCGTGTTTTGAAAGTTTCGTGTTTATGCTTCCTCTGTCATTTAATGACCTTTTGTTGTAGTATTGTAATTTACATATACATAAGGGAATTATGATGTTTCTTATTCTGTTAACCGAAATGGTCCCTTTATGCTTTCAGTTGTCAGAAAGAATCTGTTCCCATAGTTCCTATAATCTTTGAAACAACAGTTCTTTGATCAGTTATACTATCGTTTTGAATAATAATAATCAAAATCACAATAATATAATTAATAGTAATAATAATAATAATAATAAATCATATATAATAATATATAATACATAATAATCAATAATTTCACATTTGTGATTTAGGTGTGACCCATACGGCCATCGTATACGTAAATAGCACGTTGAATGAAATACACCTTTCCAACAATTGAAACATTGAAGTGGGAAGGGCAAGTTGTACATTTATTCTTACGCGCGAATTCCTCTCTCCAGAACTCATAGTATAATATGATCAGAAATGAACAATTGTTTATTTGGAGCTCTCAGAAATATAGTAATTTAAGACTGAAAATTGTTCACGTACAGTCCCTCGAAGAAGAAAATTTTCATTTGATTACAGAAAAGCCTTCAAAATCAAAACATATGTAGCTAATAGGTAACATTATATGGCTGAATATTAGTTCAGCGTTCGGTAACCTAATCTTGAATGTTTAATGGACTAATATTATAATTAATAATTATCATTACATATTAAGCTTTGAATTGTTGAATTTTGAAACTTTGAATTGTTGCTAGCTTTTAACACATTTCTTTGGAAAATGTGTATCATGTGTCACCTTTATAAAATAGGTTCTCCCTTTTTTGGGAAAATCCGGCCCTTTTCTCCCCCGCCGCCCCCAGCTACCTCGCCGTGCTCCCCTCCCGCCGGCCGCTCCACCGCGCCATCCCTCCCGAACCCTCCCAGCCCCGCCCTCCCGCCCTCCCTCCCGCCTCCCTCCTCCCCCTCCGCCCCGCCCCGCCCACTACCATCTCCGCCCCGCCCCGCCACTCCCGCCCGCCCCTCCACTCCGCTCCACCCGCCCCTCCCGCCCCTCGAGGTCCAGACCCTCCCGACACCGCCCCTTCCCCCCGAGGCCCCGCCCCGCCCTCCCCGCTCGAGGCCAAGGCGGGCGGGCGAGGAGCGCGGCTTCGATGGCGGCGCCGGGAATTCGCTGAGCCAGTTGCCGATGGGAATTGTGCGCGCCCCGTGACGGAGTAACCGAATAGGGCGCGCGCAGGCGGCGCGATTGTAAGAACTGGAGGCCGCAGCTGCGACGCGCCATTTGCATGGAAAGTGCGCCGGGCGCCCGCGCGGGACGGCAATCGCGTGCTCTCGCGCGCGCGCCCCCCGCCGCCAGCTCCGTAATCTGGGCGTTTTGGCATCCGTTGCCTCGGCCGCCTTCCGCGGTTTCTGCACCGCTCGTTTGGACCTTGAGGAAGGTGGGCAGTTAGAGCTGAAATGCACTCATCGGATTTAGATCTTGATTGGGTTCCAAACAATCTGCTTAGTATGATTCTAGCCGATATCCCTTGATTCAATTGTTCAGTAACGGGTCGTTTTCTATCCTTAAAACGTTTCCAGTTGAATTGTCAGGGTCTGGTCTTTGTTGTGACTCAGGTCTCTTATTATGACTCTGTTATAATACCTTTCCTGTAATTTTGTCCAATTGTCCAGTTTACTAAAAACACGGTGGGCCACTTTCAGAAAAAATCTTATCACGAACCCTTCCTTTGCCCTTTCCTGAGAAGTTCCATTCCAAACTTTTCACTTCTTTGAATCTTTCATTTGCGAACATCCTTTATTACTTTTTTATAATTAAAATTATTTGAAGTCTTGTTCTTGATATTGCAGTTATTGAAATTATGCATTTTTAAACGATCTATCCACGATTACCGCATACATTTATTTTTTCTAATTATTTTACTCAGTTCGGCAATTTACGAATCTTCTTTAAAATCCCTTCGAATTTGTCAATCCCTTTCAAAAAGACGTGCGCGAGGCGCTTGTTTTCGTTTCGGCTACTTGCGGGGAGTGGTCAGAGCTGCATGCCGTGGGATGGCGGAGTGTTCAGAGCTGCAAGCCGTGGAGGTGAGCGGAGTGGGTGCAGAGCATGGCCGTGGGATGGCGGAGTGGGTCAGAGCTTGGCAGCCGATGGATGGGCCGGAGCTGGGTCAGAGCTGCAGTCAGCGTGGGATGGCGGATGGGTCACGAGGTGACAGCCGTGGGAAATTGGGCGGAGTGGGTCAGTAGCTGCAGCGTAGGGAATGGCGGGTGGGACTCAGAGCTGCAGCCGTGGGATGGCGGCGTGGGTCAGCATCTGCAGCCGTGAGGATGGCGCGAGTGGGTCAGAGTGGCAGCCGCTGGATGGCGGAGTGGGTCAGAGCTTGCATCCGTGGGATCGGCCGGAGTGGGTCAGAGCTGGCAGTCCAGCTGGTGGGGGATGGCGTGAGTGAAGGGGCGGCACCGCCCCTCTTGGACGTCAGCGCAGAAGCAAATATCGCGCGAAGTGGGCCGCACCGCGCCTGCCAGAATGGCAACGCGCCAGCTGCGCCTCGCGAGCCGCGCGTATTCCGCTGGCGGTGCGGGCGACGGCCACGGCGGAGCGGCGCCAGCCAGGAACGCGATATTAATACTGTCGCTCGCTATCGCGCAGCACGCGCGGGGAAATGACCTGTGTGCGAGTGTTTTGACGTATGGAAGTTGCGAATGTGAAAACAAAATCCCCCCCTAAAAAAAACCCCTTGCAAAAAAAACCTAATTGAAGAAAAAAAAATTAATACGTCCAAGCGGCTCATATGAATATGGGAAATTATTTTTTAGTCATCTTACTAGAACAAAGTGGTTTACTTTTAGTGAACACTCAAAGCTGGCCAAAAAGTAAATTTTTACGTACTTTTATACAAAAGTTTGAGAGCGAGGATCAAATGTATGATCATTAAACTGGTGAAGAAAACTAAATTATTTGAATGTGATCATCAGCAACTACATCTTAATATAACATAGGTTTCCCCAATATAGTGATATAGAATGATGTCTTGCAAATTTAAAAATGAAAATAAATTAGTCGTTAAAGACTGTCTTAAACATATAATATTATACATATAAAGAATCATATCAATATTCAAGTATACCTTATTAGATCTTCCATATGATATATAATATAATATAATAATAATATAATATATAATATATATAATATAATATAATAATATACTCCACGGTAAGTAAAGTCGGATTTTAATTTTGTTTCGGAGGTTGTCCCAGTCGCATTCAAGCCTCGTGTCCACGAACACCTTCGTACTAGCA
>BOPP01000014.1:12277056-12288547 GCA_017312745.1 Gryllus bimaculatus | reverse complement strand
CCCCGCCTCCGCGCCCAAGCTGCCCCTGCCGCCGCCGCCCGCCTCCGCCCCCGCCCCCGACCTCGACGGCTGCTCCACGCTGCGGACGGAGCTGCTGCTCACCAAGCACATAGAGATCGACACGAACCGGTGAGTGCCATCACATGTGTGTCTTATTTCTTTCATTATCACGATGTATAATAACTACGATTATTTCAAATGTTTCCTGTATCCTTAAACATGTCATGGATAATATTTTCTTCGGTTCTCAACCCTATCCACGGTTTGCTACGACAGAACTCCTGCACTTGACGATAAGCTGGATACAATATCTCTAAGGAGAGTAATAGTGAAGTAAACAAAAAAATATGTAAAAGAATCCTTAAATATTTTTGTATCTTTCATTAGCAGAATAAAAATAATGTCAATGTATGTTTAAAAGTAAATCGTTAGTTTTTATCGGCATAATTAAAATAATAAGCACATTAAAATAAAATATGGAAAATTTTAAAAAACCCGACGAGGAATACTAGTTACGTTCATTTATGTTGTTGTATGAGAGAGTTGGCTTCAGAGGAGGAGGCTTAGTTGGAGATTTGAAACATAAATTAAAGATTACTTAGTGAAATAAATGATCGAAAACTAATGTATTTAAGCACTGAAATAGTATAAACAAGTTTATGCTAAATTATTCAATGAACACTCCTATTCTGATTTGAGTGTTTGCATACAAGTAATATTAAATCTTATCCTTCGTTTCCCAAGTATTCAGGGACAGTGCAATGTCTGATTCTCGAGTGCTCTCTTGCAGTTGTTGAGGCCTTGCTCCTGGGTTGCGCAGGTTGTCGCAGAGTTCGTCAGCGGACACCGCCGAGTTCAAGTCGAAGCGCATCTCGCAGATCAGCTCGTGCAGCTCGGGCTCGTGCCCGGCGCCGCCGCCCGAGGGCGGCACCCCGACGCCCCCGCCGCTGCCCGAGCGCTCCGACTCGCTCAACAACCGCTGCGAGGAGGGCGAGCTGCGCGCCGCGCCCTGGTTCCAGGCGGGCATCCCCAGGTACGTTCCCCAGGGCGTCCGGCCGGGGGTGCATTTGCGGCGCCAACTAGGTCGCATTCTGCCGTCGACGTGGGACTTTTAGCGGCTGGCTGCTCTGGTCGGTGGTTTTCCGTGGTTTCCCCCATCAACACCTGGCGAAGGCTGGAGTAGTACCCTAAAAATGGGCCACGGATGGCGCGCGCGCGCGATTTCTCCTTACTTTTTCTTTTTCTATCTTCTCGGCTTTCTTACTCTTACACACACTACACTAACACGTGTAGAGACCTGTCGGTTTCTAGACGTCTCTAGAAACGGTGTCTTTCACGATGTCTCGGCTCTTTCGCAGTGTCGAGACCTTCGGGAGACGTGTCGGGATGTTAGAGCGTGTCCCGGTTGGGGAGTTACCTGAATGGAGAATCTCTTGCAAGTCGACGAGTAGGTCGGCGCCGGTTCTCACCAGCCAGCGGGGAAGGGGCAAAACCACCGCCAGATATAGCAAAGCGTTTACTGTACGAACGGGACTAATGACTATAGCAGTTGACGTGCGAGAAAACATAAACCCATCCGTCATTCACAAGTTGCGGGGATGCGAAGGGAAACGTTTCGAAATGCCGGGTGATGTCGTGGATCGTCCCCCTAGAGGTTGGTTGTTACCAGCTGGAAACGTATTAATTAAAGGGCTTGGGGTAGTAACAAGATAAGCCACACCGACCACTGTAAGCCATACCAGCTAAGTTCTTACGGTATTGCTTCCTCTTGCTCATATATCCAACGATTTGCGCTTTGGAGCGCTCTAGTAGTAAATATTTAGCAACACAACAATTGGTTAGCACTATATATTGCAAAAACACGCGGTTAGGGGACTCCAACGCTCCTTTATGAGCACGAACGTGACAACAATGGGAGAGCTCTATGCAGCTACACGGAGAAAAATTATCTTGGGCATTAGAGGGTTAAAGGGCTTGGGACATTAACAAGATAAGCCACACCAGCACTTACAAGCCTCCCGTCATTTGTAAAAGTTAACATCTCGTTTTGGTGAAAGTGTGGCTTATTTTTTTTCAGTGGGTCTTGTTCATTTTATGAATACCTTGGGGCAGCAACAAGATGAGTCACTTCTACTAAAATCGAGATATTAACGTTTTCTAAGAGTGGGAAGCTTGCTGTGGCTGCTACGGCTTTTCCTGATACTGCATCACGCCCTTCAATGTTTTCTTGACCAGGGATACAACTAATCCACATTAGATCCCTCGTTTATGATTTTAACGCTTTCAGATGTTCCAATTAAGGAATACAAATCAATCAAGGATATTGGACAAGGAAGCATTGACCATTTATTAGGCAAGAAAGCATTCTCTCTTATCAGTCATTCCAACTGTATTGTGCAGAACGAAGACGTTCTTCGTTTACTCACAAATTCTTTGATTCATTCACTCCTAGATTTTTTGAGTTAGAGAAAATTACCAATTCACACCCTGCGAAGGACATCCTGGGGAGGGGGTTGGAGATGAACTTAAGGAACCCACAAAATGTAGGTGTCTTGAAGAAAAATTATAGTTTTGTAAAAATATTTTGTCTTTGGGTTATATTTTGGAATTGCGGACACAAAAAGCAATGCCTTATATTGTAATTGTAAAATAATTAGTCTATAAATTGTTTTAAAAAGGTTTTCATTGGAAAATTTTTGTGGGGATTCCGTGATGAGAAAGAGGACAGTGTGTTGGTAAAGACCTACTACTCTCACAAATGTCATTGGAGATGTTTTTCTTCTGTTGCTTTCTGTAATAGGAAGTGTACCCGTTTTCCCTATGGTGTATAAATTCATTTACTTTTTCATGAGCAGAAATGCTCTGTACGTTTACGCTTCGCTGCGCATTAGTATTCGAGAAACTAGTCGTGTAATGCGCGAAATTTTATTTATTTATTTATTTATTTATTTATTTATTTATTTATTTATTTATTTATTTATTTATTTATTTATTATTATGTATTATTATTATTGTTTATGCGTTTTCTGGAGTTTCTATTATTTTATGATTTCTAGTATTTCATTTACGCGTTATTTCAATTCTGTGAGCTTTTAGTTTGTAAATGGAGTTATTACGGCAAGATTTTCGACGACATACATTGCGATTAACAGAGATGTTGTAATGCTCCATAATATGCATTCACGCATGGATATGAGAACTTGTGCGTGACCTCGTTCACTTGTGGATGAGTGTGGGTAGATACGCGCGTGCGTGTACTTTCAATGTTGCACTCGCATGTGTAAGCGTAAGAGATATTTTTAAAATGCTGCTAGGTATTGTTACCTTTAGGACTTGCCGATTGGTACTTTCAAATAAATTGCATTTTATTTTCCGTTAAATTCTCTTAATTCCATTTTGTTTTGTTATAATCTTGTGTCTAACAAGATGTTAGTATTTTCACTTCGCCTATCTTTCCTTTAATTAAGTAATTTTCTTATTTATTTCCACAGGGAAATAACACTAGAGGTTTTGGGACAGGAGCCCGTTGGAGCATTTATGGTGAGAGAAAGCACCAGTAAGCCTGGCTGTTACGCTTTGTCATTGCGGGTGCCACGAGATTTCCAGCCATCAGGAATAGCCCACTATCTCATAATGAGGACCAACAAGGGCTATAAGATCAAGGTAAGGTTAATTAAAGAAAGAACACTTGTCATTATAGACAGTGCTGTTCTCTATTCAAACATCGAGAAGTCGTGGGGACGAAGAGTGAATGGAGCTGTCATCTGGCGGTTCAATGGAGAACTATCTCCAGAAAATTAAATTATATCTTTATTTTAAAAATTCTCATCGGTATGTACAATTTAAACGATATAGCTGTTGATTGTTTAATATTTGTTAATAATGTACAATGAGGAACGGTAAAGAAATTTTACTACATTCAAATTGAAGAGTAGCTATTTTTTTAAATGAATTAATTTGGTAAGGTGACGACCTTCCTTGGATCGAGAGCAGATTCTCCAGCCTCATCCCGAATTAAGCAGATTCTCTGCCTTCCCGATTTTTTATTTTATATTTTATTGTTGGATTTTAATGATGATTCCCAAAGCTTTTTCATTATTGCGCTTTGAAATATGTTAAATTTACTTCCGCTGCTTGATTAAATTTAATAACAACATTTCATTGTTTAAAGTGAGTTTGCTTAATTGCCCATTATTGTTAAAACAGTTAATTTTTCTCATTGTTGCTCAAACTATCAGGCATTGTTGAAACGTGAATCTTAACTCAATCGCCTCAGTCAAATTAGAAAAGTACAATAAAATAGCTAATCAAGAGCTTGGAATTAGGCATCCAAAAAATCTTTATAGCCATTATTTGCTAATAATCTTTAGTGCTATTTATTGCTTTATTTAGGCTATTGGTCAAAGCTGTATTTCCTTTTCTTACGTTTACAAAAGATGGTAGGTCCGGCCCGGTCCAGTCCAGTCCAGTCTAGTCCCATCCAGTCCAGTCTAGTCCCGTCCAGTCCAGTCCAGTCCAGTCCAGTCCCTTCCAGTCCAGTCTAGTCCAGTCCAGTCCAGTCCAGTCTAGTCCAATCCCGTCCAGTCTAGTCTAGTCCCGTCCAGTCCAGTCCAGTCCAGTCCAGTCTAGTCCCGTCCAGTCTAGTCTAGTCCCGTCCAGTCTAGTCCCGTCCAGTCCAGTCCAGTCTAGTCTAGTCTAGTCTAGTCTAGTCCAGTTCAGTCTAGTCCCGTCCAGTCCAGTCTAGTCCCGTCCAGTCCAGTCTAGTCCCGTCCAGTCCAGTCTAGTCTAGTCCAGTCCAGTCCAGTCCCGTCCCGTCATTAAAGACTTATTGGTAATTTCATTACCATCATTGTACAGTTATTAGAAATGTCTTATCATTTTACTGTACCACCTTATATCATTGTACACTACCCAGACTTAGATTACAGAATAAAAATGTACGAATACAATTGTATGACGATTCTTGCAAGCGTCTCTTCATTGGAAATTTGTCTTGCCAGTTTATTTACAAATCTCAAGAAATTGTAAAAACTCACTTATGGGCAAGAACATGTTTTCATGCAATGCAGAGATTTATAATTACAACAAGCATAATATAAATCATATTCATCTGGTGTCATAATCATCAGCTCATTACAAGAAATCCTTGTATAATACATGTGTGTTTACTTCAACCACACAGTGTTTACTTCTAGAGCCTCAACAAATAAATGCTCATTCATGTAATAAAGGCTTGTGCATCTTATTATGTAATAAACTTCACTAAAAATATCAAACATCTATGTGAAGGAAGAAATGCAATGACGTTTTAATAAAGAACTTAATAGAAAGAACTTAATAGTCCTTATAAATTCAAATTACTAATGGATTAGAAATTGTATTTGTTTTATATATAATTTTGTATGGATGGATAATTATGTATTTTATGAATTATTCATATAAATGTTTGTGTGTTATGTATGAATTTTGATTTAAACTTGTGTAAATTATTACACTTTGATGATGCATAGAACTTATCACTGTATAAGTCTATTGGGAAATAAATATTATTCTGTACTATTTTATTTTACATATGTTACTTTACAACACATTGACTGATGACAGTAAACAGTTAATATTGATACTCAAATTGCTAAGTAATGTTCTTCCAGCTGCATAACTGCCTCTATACAATTATACTACCCATCGAAAAGGAAAATAATGTTTATTTTACTAATCATATATATTATTATTTAGTTAATAATATAATTTCACAATCATATGTAATACATTGGTTAATATTTGCAATGTATAGACTAAACTAAAAATGCCCGTAACAAGTAAAATACTTCAGCTTCTGGGTCAATGACCCCTATCTCAGGTTTTTCATCGTTTTCCTGATACATTGAGCAAATGTCCCAAATATAGCTTCATTGTGTGCAAATTTTTTGAGCTCTCATTTTGCTAATGTAGTGAGAGTAGAACCAGAGATTTGGTTTACTATTTTGTTAACATAAAGCCTAAAAAAATCAAAACTGAAAATTTGTTTTCTGATCCAAATGAATTTTTTATAACTCTGGAGCTAAATGTGTAGTTTTCTAGTGTTGCTAACCTTGCTTTGTTCATTACATTTTATTTATCATTCATCTATAGTAAAATAGTGGGGGAAGAAATTCTGGAGCTCAAGAAAATGTGCAGATAATACTTTTCGCCCATACATCACTTATAGTTTTTACTGCTTTAGGACAAAAATGAATCAAATCAAATAAATAAAAAATTTGGTGTTTTCCTTTCTGTTCCAGGGATTTACAAAGGAGTTCTCAACATTGACAGCTTTAATCACTCACCACTCAGTAATGCCAGAGCTGCTCCCATGCCCTCTGTCTCTCAGTCGGTACAATCCCAGCTTTGCCAAGTCAGACTCAAATCGTGATTTTGCAGATATAGACTCAGATCCTGATTATAACACACTTGCAGACTTCCGGAAAATGATGGCGGATCTCAACGTTTAGTGCTCACTAGTGCAAAATAGTGCTCTTGTATAAGAAATTTTCAGTGACTCAAAATGGATTTATCATCTTGCACTTGCATTTATAATGCACGTCAGATCAGCTATTTATTGAAGATACCAGACAATGTTTCTGTGATAAGAAAGATGTCGGTTTACAAAATCAAGTAAAACATGTACTTGTGGACATGCTTAAGGGCATTGGCGTGGTTGACAGATTTTCTGTGTTTGCTTGCTTCACCAGATTATGCCAGTGCATTATATCATATGGACAATGTTCAGTTTCTAATACAGCTATAAGAAATGAAACTAATGAGATTCAAACCTTTTTCAGTGATATTTTTAATTATATTTTGACAACTTAGAACCCAATTTCTTACACACAGAAAACCTAATTTAATGATGCTATACAAATCTTATCATTTCACGTGAATTTGGTGTATCGTTCAAATTGTTTTCTATGTTATAAGAATTGTTACTAAAGAATAATTCGTTCAATTTCAGCAAGTTTACTATAGATTATTTTTAAGTGCATTTACCTGGTTCAACATAGTCTAAATTTTAGAAATATTTCTTCTTTGAAAACATAAATGCGAACTTACAAACGGTTTATTTTGACACGAGATACTTTGGTGTTCACAACTGTGAGATGTATATGATATACATGCCCCAGAAATGTTGAAGGTATTTTACTTTGGAGATATTTAAAGTGCAAACATAATATGAAAACTAATGACCCACAGAGCCATGATATGTGTAAGGCTTGTTGTGAAGACAGAAGTAGAAAGCTAGTCATGTGAACTTGAATGTTGTCAATGTTAAAATGCTCTATACAGTGTCTGATAAAATGGCTGAATGTTCTATTCTGAATGCTCCTCCATGAGGAATGCTTTCTCCCCTGTATAAAATTTTAAAACTATATATTTATTATTATGTGTCAATTTTTTGTGTATGAAATATTAACTGTCAATAAGTACTTGCATTGGGAAAAGTTTTCTATTCTCAAAAGCAGATGATCTACAAAAGAGCTAAACATGAATGTTTCATTTCACTGAAACAACTTCATTGTTAATAACTTAAAACTGTAATAATTTTACATATTTGGGGATACCTTTTTATAACTTAATGTCTCTAAGTCATACACTAAAACAAGTAATAAAGCATGTGATGTGATATGATATGATATGATATGTTTTATCATGTATTCTGATGTGTTATTATTCTTGTCATCATGAATAATTGAGAAATTTGGGAGATAGAAAAAATTTCAGTCAAATATCAAATCAAGTGCCGAAATAAATGTTAAGTTTACATTTTCATTACTTGAGTGGTATTCGTATAAAGAGAAACACATAGAAATTTAGGATGGTATATTTTTAAACTTTTAGAGTATAAAGAAAGTAATACAAAAACAAATCCTTTAGATGAATTCTTCATAACCATCTCACTGACCACTAATAGATCTAGAAAAGTCATAATCTCCCTCTTGTGACAGGTTGTTTCTATTGCTGATGGTATGTTAGAACTAGAAAAAAAAGAAAATGCATATGTTGAGAAAACATTTATAAAGGAAGAGGCCCCTATGATGTGTATTCTTCTTTAGAACACACTTCATGCCAGGAAAATGAATGAATATTTGAATTAATTAATATTTTGACAGCTCTGATGAGAGAATTTAAATGTTCCTGAGAACATTTGGAAGAAAATCTGGAAGCTTAGTCTTGTCCCAGTTCTCAAAATATTATCATATTGATCAAATTTTATTCTATGGAATGACATTTTTTACTGTTCAAATGTTTTGTTGCCCAATATGCTAGTTTGCATTTATTTGTGCATAAACAAAAGGTAAAATATCTAGTTTATTTTTTTATGTTATATTTCCATTAAGATTGAAACATATTGAAATGAACTTGTCTTAAATTCTTTTGTCTTGTTTTTATTGGCACAAACAGTGCCAATTAGTAAATGTGAAGAAGTTACACTTCTGCACATTTATGATGTGTCTAATCATTACTGTTTGGAAAATTGCGATGTTCTGTTATGATATATGTTGGAGCTTGCATAAAATGTACATGTTTAACACACTTGAAAAGGAGGCAGTGTGTTAAGACCCTAATTTGAAGAGCTAGTCTGTACAGATATTTGTAATGTAAATAGCTTTACTTTGCTTCACGCATTAATGTTTTAAAATTTTAATGTAGCTTTATGTTCATATTGAAACATGTTTTCCCCAATTATGTGCATGTTATTGAAATGTAATTTTCACAGATCTTCCTAAACTCATGTTTACTGTTTTGGACTGAGGGTGAAAATATACATCCTAGTGGCATTCACAGATGCTAGTCACCCAGGTTAAACAAACAAAATTTAATGAAACAATGAGGCACATTGTTCTGTTGTCTCTATAATATATGTCTTGTATTTCTGAAACATTGTGACACTTTTATTCTCTTACATATTGAATTTGATCACGAAGAATGCAAAATATTCTAATGGTTTCCGAAATTAAAATATAAAAATGCATTCTAAGCTATGTGAAGATTTATAAAATTGTGCACTGAAACCTAACATGATATATAAAACATTCAGTCTCTGATTGTTTCTCCTATGCCCTGATGTGTAAAAGACAATAAAGACACATCAATGTCTTGAAATATGATTCACAAATGGACTAAAATTCTGTTTGGAAACAGACATGTGTACATTTTGTAACTGACTAGGCAGAATTTAGAATTTAGGTATTTGTTCCAAAGATCACAGATAGCTTTGTACACCCTAACATTTAAAAGGATGTGTTTAATTCATAAGACACAAATTTCATATTTAAATTTGTAAAAAGAAAATATATGTCTTGAAATTGTCATCATAACAAACATATTTTTAAAATCAGTTGTCATAAATGTATAAATTCAATATATTGTTGACATATTTTGTGTTACATGTTCAGTGTAGAAAAAAATGGAAATGAGGTAGGGTCAGTTGTGATCTGCATGATCTGAAAATCAGAATCTGTTGAAGACACAGATATATGCATTTTCCTTCTGAGTGTTTGCAAATTTAGCTTCTAGAATTCATATTGTCAGAAGAATATTATAACTATTCTATTTTGTAACTCAGACTACAAATTTGGTATTGTAACATTGCTGTATGTACTCTGATATAGGACAGTACACAAGAAATACTGTATGAGAGCAATGAAATACTTGATTTCTTAAAATAAACATGAGTTGGTGCTGTGTGATAAATGCTTGATTTAATGTATTTTTCATAGTCCTCTTTTTCTCAATGTGTGTCCTATTTACAGAGAAAATATATATATTCCATAGCTAAAAGGAATCTTTTAACCCTAATGGGAATTCTTGAAAAAATAAATAATTTACTGACTGTCCCAAGTAATACAGTTTGCTTCCTACAACAACCTTCTTCAACTTTGATTATATTTCCATTTTTTATTTTTATTTTCCATTGCAAAGCATTAAGATGTACAAGAGTTGTTGCAAAAACCAACACAATTTTCTAGTTGCATCTAGGTTAATGAAATCTTTTATGTTCAAGAGTTCATACTAAATGCCTGTCGTGTGGTGTTCATCTTGTGAATTGTAGTTAGTATGTTGAAATTACCTTTCCTCATTTTCTCAAGTACTCTAAACTTCCGTGGCAAGTTGCAATACAATTTTGAAATATTAATCTAATATTTAAAAACAGTAAACTTTTTTCTGTTAACTGTCTTATAAACTGTCTCTATAAACTGTCTTAGGGAGCACAACATTTCACACATTTAACACAACATTTCGGCGTGTTAATTGATGATGCACGAGTAAAGCTATAAAAATAAAAGGTTTTTCAACTTTTGAATATAAGTTTCGATAAAAATTTAACATGTTGCAAAATATTTGTGAATCGCTATCCTCGTGTGCAATACATTACGCACAATATACGCAATCTTCCTGCATTTAGAGAGCAAACACAAAACGTTTATTAATTACTTGGCATAAAAGCATTCGAAGTTCGCCGCTGGGCAGCGTGCGGGCCTTGGGCTCGCCTGAGCCGTGGAAGCCACCTAGAACGTGGGCTTGAGGCGAGTCACTGGCCGTGACGTCGCCGGCTGTATATAAGGAGCTACGGGCGCCAGAGTACTGCGCACCTCCAGAGTAGCGAGAGTGTGTAGGAGTAATTCTGTCTACGCCGACTGTACCAGCTTTGGATAATCTTCTTGGGCATTGTTGAGTGAACTCCCCTACGAACTGGCGCATCTCCTGGCGACGACAGTGGTTTCGACCCATGGTACAGCTCCTGGATGTGTTGTAACAACCATTGTTATCGGTGCGAGATGGAACGTTGGAATTGTGTAAGTGCACAATAAATATTGTTACTTTACAACGCATTGCCAGATATATGTATTTTCTTGGCGCGACAGCCCGTGAACTGGCTCGGACAACGTCCCTGCCTCGCGGCCATGGGTCAAGAGGGTACGTGTGGGTAGCACATAGACATCCCCACGCCGTATTTCGTTCTTCTCAACCTGAGAAGTGAAATTTCTCAACGTCACATAACAGATACTGGGACATTACAAGGAAAACTCACACTATGGTCTTGGCTCGACTGGGAATTGAATCCGGGGCCACGTAGTGGAAAGCGAGCGCTCTGACCAAGAGGTAGGCACGAGCCATTGCCAGATGACATTATACAATTAAAATCTGCACACAAATTTAAGATAAAAGTAAAATATTTTCTGCTGCATAAGTGTTTTTGTACATTAAAGGCTATACTGACATCAAAGAGAAAAATATTCATTTTAACAAAACAATTATATATAATGCATTAATTTACATTATTGTATAATTTTAAGAAAATAATTTAGGTGCCAGTAAAGAGTCGTGTACTTAAGCTTCCAGGTCAATGCCACCCCTCCTCAACGATCAGGTTTTTGTCCGGGTTCTCTGATCTATTGAGCATATGCTAAAGTAGCCCATTCTTTTGCTTCTGGCCGTAACTTCACTATAC